>OX451739.1:460815387-460962887 GCA_948472305.1 Vicia faba | reverse complement strand
GTTGTTGTTATTGTTGTTGTTTATTTGACGTTGTTGTTGCTGTTGTTTATTTGACGTTGTTGTTGTTGTTGTTGTTGTTGTTTATTTGACGTTGTTGTTGTTGTTGTTTATTTGATGTTGTTGTTGTTGTTGACGTTGTTGTTGTTGTTGTTGTTGTTTATTTGACGTTGTTGTTGTTGTTTATTTGATGTTGTTGTTGTTTATTTGACGGTGTTGTTGTTGTTGTTGTTTATTTGACGTTGTTGTTGTTGTTTATTTGACGTTGTTGTTGTTGTTTATTTGACATTGTTGTTGTTGTTTATTTGACGTTGTTGTTGTTGTTTATTTGACGTTGTTGTTGTTATTGACATAGTTGTTGTTGTTGTTTGTTTGACATTGTTGTTGTTGTTGTTGATGTTGTTGTTTATTTGATGTTGTTGTTGTTGTTGTTGTTATTTATTTGACGTTGTTGTTGTTGTTATTGTTTATTTGACGTTGTTGATGTTGTTGTTGTTGTTGTTGTTTATTTGACGTTGTTGTTGTTGACGTTTTTGTTGTTGTTGTTGTTGTTGATCATTTGACAATGTTATTGTTGTTGTTTATTTGACGTCGTTGTTGTTGTTGTTGTTTATTTTACGGTGTTGTTGTTGTTATTTATTTGACGTTGTTGTTGTTGTTGTTGTTGTTGTTGTTAATTTGACGTTGTTGTTGTTGTTGTTGTTTATTTGACGTTGTTTTTGTCATTGTTTTTGTTGTTTATTTGACGTTGTTATTGTTGTTGTTTATTTGACGTTGTTGTTGTTATTTATTTGACGTTGTTGTTGTTGTTGTTGTTTATTTGACGTTGTTTTAGATGTTGTTGTTTATTTGACGTTGTTGTTGTTGTTTGTTTGACATTGTTGTTGTTGTTGACGTTGTTGTTGTTGTTGTTTATTTGACATTGTTGTTGTTGTTGTTGTTGTTGTTGTTGTTGATGTTGCTGGTGTTGTTGTTTATTTGACGTTGTTGTTGTTGTTGTTGTTTATTTGACATTGTTTTAGTTGTTGTTGTTTTTTTGACGATGTTGTTGTTGTTTACTATTTGACGTTGTTTTTGTCATTGTTTTTGTTGTTTATTTGACGTTGTTATTGTTGTTGTTTATTTGACGTTGTTGTTGTTGTTGTTTATTTGACGTTGTTGTTGTTGTTGTTGTTGTTGACGTTGTTGTTGTTGTTTATTTGACATTTTTGTGGTTGTTGATGATGTTGTTGTTGTTGTTGTTTATTTGACGTTGTTGTTGTTGTTGTTTATTTGACGTTGTTGTTGTTGTTGTTTATTTGATGTTGTTGTTGTTGTGGTTTATTTGACGTTGTTGTTGTTGTTGTTTATTTAACGTTGTTATTGTTGTTGATATTTATTTGACGTTGTTGTTGTTGTTTATTTGACATTGTTGTTGTTGTTTATTGGATGTTGTTGTTATTGTTGTTTATTTGACGGTGTTATTGTTGTTGTTGTTGTTGTTGTTGTTTATTTGACGTTGTTGTTGTTGACGTTGTTGTTGTTGTTGTTGTTTATTTGACGTTGTTGTTGTTGTTGACATAGTTGTTGTTGTTGTTTGTTTGACGTTGTTGTTGTTGTTGTTGATGTTATTGTTTATTTGACGTTGTTGTTGTTGTTTATTTGACGTTGTTGTTGTTGTTGACATTGTTGTTGTTGTTGTTGTTTATTTGACGTTGTTGTTGTTGTTCTTTATTTGACATTGTTGTTGTTGTGGTTCATTTGACGTTGATGTTGTTGTTTATTTGACGTTGTTGTTGTTATTGTTGTTTATTTGACGTTGTTTTTGTCATTGTTTTTGTTGTTTATTTGACGTTGTTATTGTTGTTGTTTATTTGACGTTGTTGTTGTTATTGTTTATTTGACGTTGTTATTGTTGTTGACGTTTTTGATGTTGTTGTTGTTGTTGTTGTTTATTTGACGTTGTTGTTGTTGTTGCTGACGTTGTTGTCGTTGTTATTTATTTTACATTGTTGTTGTTGTTATTGTTGTTGTTGTTGTTTATTTGACGTAGTTGTTGTTGTTGTTATTTATTTGACGTTGTTGTTGTTGTTATTGTTTATTTGACGTTGTTGTTTATTTGACATTGTTGTTGTTGTTGTTCTTGACGTTGTTGTTGTTGTTGTTCTTGACGTTGTTGTTGTTGTTGTTGTTTATTTAACGTTGTCGTTGTTGACGTTTTTGTTGTTGTTGTTGTTTATTTGACGTTGTTGTTGTTGTTGTTGTTTATTTGACGTTGTTGTTGTTGTTGTTTATTTGACGTTGTTGTTATTGTTGTTTATTTGACGGTGTTGTTGTTGTTATTTATTTGACGTTGTTGTTGTTGTTTATTTGACGTTGTTGTTGTTGTTGTTTATTTGACGTTGTTTTTGTCATTGTTTTTGTTGTTTATTTGACGTTGTTATTGTTGTTGTTTATTTGACGTTGTTGTTGTTGTTTATTTGATGTTGTTGTTGTTGTTGTTGACGTTGTTGTTGTTGTTTATTTGACGTTGTTGTTGTTGACGTTTTTGTTGTTGTTGTTGTTGTAGTTATTTGACATTGTTGTTGTTGTTGTTTATTTGACGTTGTTGTTGTTGTTGTTGTTTATTTGACGGTGTTGTTGTTATTGTTGTTTATTTGACGTTGTTGTTGTTGTTGTTGTTTATTTGACGTTGTTATTGTTGTTTATTTGACGTTGTTTTTGTTATTTGACGTTGTTGTTCTTGTTGTTGTATTTGTTGTTGTTGTTGTTGCTTATTTGATGTTGTTGTTGTTATTGTTGTTGTTTATTTGACGTTGTTGTTGCTGTTATTTATTTGACGTTGTTGTTGTTGTTGTTGTTGTTTATTTGACGTTGTTGTTGTTGTTGTTTATTTGATGTTGTTGTTGTTGTTGACGTTGTTGTTGTTGTTGTTGTTTATTTGACGTTGTTGTTGTTGTTTATTTGATGTTGTTGTTGTTTATTTGACGGTGTTGTTGTTGTTGTTGTTTATTTGACGTTGTTGTTGTTGTTTATTTGACGTTGTTGTTGTTGTTTATTTGACGTTGTTGTTGTTGTTTATTTGACGTTGTTGTTGTTGTTTATTTGACGTTGTTGTTGTTATTGACATAGTTGTTGTTGTTGTTTGTTTGACATTGTTGTTGTTGTTGTTGATGTTGTTGTTTATTTGATGTTGTTGTTGTTGTTGTTATTTATTTGACGTTGTTGTTGTTGTTATTGTTTATTTGACGTTGTTGATGTTGTTGTTGTTGTTGTTGTTGTTTATTTGACGTTGTTGTTGTTGACGTTTTTGTTGTTGTTGTTGTTGTTGTTCATTTGACAATGTTATTGTTGTTGTTTATTTGACGTCGTTGTTGTTGTTGTTGTTTATTTTACGGTGTTGTTGTTGTTATTTATTTGACGTTGTTGTTGTTGTTGTTGTTGTTTATTTGACGTTGTTGTTGTTGTTGTTGTTTATTTGACGTTGTTTTTGTCATTGTTTTTGTTGTTTATTTGACGTTGTTATTGTTGTTGTTTATTTGACGTTGTTGTTGTTATTTATTTGACGTTGTTGTTGTTGTTGTTTATTTGACGTTGTTTTAGATGTTGTTGTTTATTTGACGTTGTTGTTGTTGTTTGTTTGACATTGTTGTTGTTGTTGACGTTGTTGTTGTTGTTGTTTATTTGACATTGTTGTTGTTGTTGTTGTTGTTGTTGATGTTGCTGGTGTTGTTGTTTATTTGACGTTGTTGTTGTTGTTGTTGTTTATTTGACATTGTTTTAGTTGTTGTTGTTGTTTTGTCGATGTTGTTGTTGTTTACTATTTGACGTTGTTTTTGTCATTGTTTTTGTTGTTTATTTGACGTTGTTATTGTTGTTGTTTATTTGACGTTGTTGTTGTTGTTGTTTATTTGACGTTGTTGTTGTTGTTGTTGTTGTTGACGTTGTTGTTGTTGTTTATTTGACATTTGTGTGGTTGTTGATGATGTTGTTGTTGTTGTTGTTTATTTGACGTTGTTGTTGTTGTTTATTTGACGTTGTTGTTGTTGTTGTTGTTTATTTGATGTTGTTGTTGTTGTGGTTTATTTGACGTTGTTGTTGTTGTTGTTTATTTAACGTTGTTATTGTTGTTGATATTTATTTGACGTTGTTGTTGTTGTTTATTTGACATTGTTGTTGTTGTTTATTGGATGTTGTTGTTATTGTTGTTTATTTGACGGTGTTATTGTTGTTGTTGTTGTTGTTGTTTATTTGACGTTGTTGTTGTTGACGTTGTTGTTGTTGTTGTTGTTTATTTGACGTTGTTGTTGTTGTTGACATAGTTGTTGTTGTTGTTTGTTTGACGTTGTTGTTGTTGTTGTTGATGTTATTGTTTATTTGACGTTGTTGTTGTTGTTTATTTGACGTTGTTGTTGTTGTTGACATTGTTGTTGTTGTTGTTGTTTATTTGACGTTGTTGTTGTTGTTCTTTATTTGACATTGTAGTTGTTGTGGTTCATTTGACGTTGATGTTGTTGTTTATTTGACGTTGTTGTTGTTATTGTTGTTTATTTGACGTTGTTTTTGTCATTGTTTTTGTTGTTTATTTGACGTTGTTATTGTTGTTGTTTATTTGACGTTGTTGTTGTTATTGTTTATTTAACGTTGTTATTGTTGTTGACGTTGTTGTTGTTTATTTGATGTTGTTGTTGTTGTTGTTGTTTATTTGACGTTGTTGTTGTTGTTGCTGACGTTGTTGTCGTTGTTATTTATTTTACATTGTTGTTGTTGTTATTGTTGTTGTTGTTGTTTATTTGACGTAGTTGTTGTTGTTGTTATTTATTTGACGTTGTTGTTGTTGTTATTGTTTATTTGACGTTGTTGTTTATTTGACATTGTTGTTGTTGTTGTTCTTGACGTTGTTGTTGTTGTTGTTCTTGACGTTGTTGTTGTTGTTGTTGTTTATTTGACGTTGTCGTTGTTGACGTTTTTGTTGTTGTTGTTGTTTATTTGACGTTGTTGTTGTTGTTGTTGTTTATTTGACGTTGTTGTTGTTGTTGTTTATTTGACGTTGTTGTTATTGTTGTTTATTTGACGGTGTTGTTGTTGTTATTTATTTGACGTTGTTGTTGTTGTTTATTTGACGTTGTTGTTGTTGTTGTTTATTTGACGTTGTTTTTGTCATTGTTTTTGTTGTTTATTTGACGTTGTTATTGTTGTTGTTTATTTGACGTTGTTGTTGTTGTTTATTTGATGTTGTTGTTGTTGTTGTTGACGTTGTTGTTGTTGTTTATTTGACGTTGTTGTTGTTGACGTTTTTGTTGTTGTTGTTGTTGTAGTTATTTGACATTGTTGTTGTTGTTGTTTATTTGACGTTGTTGTTGTTGTTGTTGTTTATTTGACGGTGTTGTTGTTATTGTTGTTTATTTGACGTTGTTGTTGTTGTTGTTGTTGTTTATTTGACGTTGTTATTGTTGTTTATTTGACGTTGTTTTTGTTATTTGACGTTGTTGTTCTTGTTGTTGTATTTGTTGTTGTTGTTGTTGCTTATTTGATGTTGTTGTTGTTATTGTTGTTGTTTATTTGACGTTGTTGTTGCTGTTATTTATTTGACGTTGTTGTTGTTGTTGTTGTTGTTGTTGTTTATTTGACGTTGTTGTTGTTGTTTATTTGATGTTGTTGTTGTTGTTGTTTATTTGACGTTGTTGTTGTTGTTTATTTGATGTTGTTGTTGTTGTTTATTTGACGGTGTTGTTGTTGTTGTTGTTTATTTGACGTTGTTGTTGTTGTTTATTTGACGTTGTTATTGTTGTTTATTTGACGTTGTTGTCGTTGTTTATTTGACGTTGTTGTTGTTATTGACATAGTTGTTGTTGTTGTTTGTTTGACATTATTGTTGTTGTTGATGTTATTGTTTATTTGACGTTGTTGTTGTTGTTTATTTGACGTTGTTGTTGTTGTTGACATTGTTGTTGTTGTTGTTGTTTTTGTTTATTTGACATTGTTGTTGTTGTTGTTCATTTGACGTTGTTGTTGTTGTTGTTTATTTGACGTTGTTGTTGTTTATTTGACGTTGTTTTTTTCATTGTTTTTGTTGTTTATTTGACGTTGTTATTGTTGTTGTTTATTTGACGTTGTTGTTGTTGTTGTTTATTTGACGTTGTTATTGTTGTTGACGTTGTTGTTGTTTATTTGATGTTGTTGTTGTTGTTGTTGTTTATTTGACGTTGTTGTTGTTGTTGTTGCTGACGTTGTTGTTGTTGTTATTTATTTTACATTGTTGTTGTTGTTATTGTTGTTGTTGTTGTTTATTTGACGTAGTTGTTGTTGTTGTTATTTATTTGACGTTGTTGTTGTTGTTATTGTTTGATTGACGTTGTTGTTTATTTGACATTGTTGTTGTTGTTGTTCTTGACGTTGTTGTTGTTGTTGTTCTTGACGTTGTTGTTGTTGTTGTTCTTGACGTTGTTGTTGTTGTTGTTGTTTATTTGACGTTGTCGTTGTTGACGTTTTTGTTGTTGTTGTTGTTGTTTATTTGACGTTGTTGTTGTTGTTTATTTGACGTTGTTGTTGTTGTTGTTTATTTGACGTTGTTGTTATTGTTGTTTATTTGACGGTGTTGTTGTTGTTATTTATTTGACGTTGTTGTTGTTGTTTATTTGACGTTGTTGTTGTTGTTGTTGTTTATTTGACGTTGTTTTGTCATTGTTTTTGTTGTTTATTTGACGTTGTTATTGTTGTTGTTTATTTGACGTTGTTGTTGTTGGTTATTTGATGTTGTTGTTGTTGTTGACGTTGTTGTTGTTGTTTATTTGACGTTGTTGTTGTTGACGTTTTTGTTGTTGTTGTTGTTGTAGTTTATTTGACATTGTTGTTGTTGTTGTTTATTTGACTTTATTGTTGTTGTTGTTTATTTGACGGTGTTGTTGTTATTGTTGTTTATTTGACGTTGTTGTTGTTGTTGTTGTTTATTTGACGTTGTTATTGTTGTTTATTTGACGTTGTTTTTGTTATTTGACGTTGTTGTTCTTGTTGTTGTATTTGTTGTTGTTGTTGTTGCTTATTTGATGTTGTTGTTGTTATTGTTATTGTTTATTTGACGTTGTTGTTGTTGTTGTTTATTTGACGTTGTTGTTGTTGTTGTTGTTGTTGTTGTTTATTTGACGTTGTTGTTGTTGTTGTTGTTTATTTGATGTTGTTGTTGTTGTTGACGTTGTTGTTGTTGTTGTTGTTTATTTGACGTTGTTGTTGTTTATTTGATGTTGTAGTTGTTGTTTATTTGACGGTGTTGTTGTTGTTGTTGTTGTTTATTTGACGTTGTTGTTGTTGTTGTTGTTTATTTGACGTTGTTGTTGTTGTTTATTTGACATTGTTGTTGTTGTTTATTTGACGTTGTTGTTGTTATTGACATAGTTGTTGTTGTTGTTTGTTTGACATTGTTGTTGTTGTTGTTGTTGATGTTGTTGTTTATTTGACGTCGTTGTTGTTGTTTATTTGACGTTGTTGTTGTTGTTGACATTGTTGTTGTTGTTGTTTTTGTTTATTTGACATTGTTGTTGTTGTTGTTCATTTGACGTTGTTGTTGTTGTTGTTTATTTGACGTTGTTGTTGTTTATTTGACGTTGTTTTTGTCATTGTTTTTGTTGTTTATTTGACGTTGTTATTGTTGTTGTTTATTTGACGTTGTTGTTGTTGTTGTTTATTTGACGTTGTTATTGTTGTTGACGTTGTTGTTGTTGTTTATTTGACGTTGTTGTTGTTGTTTACTTGACGTTGTTGTCTTTGTTGACGTTGTTGTTGTTGTTGTTATTTATTTGACATTGTTGTTGTTGTTATTGTTGTTGTTGTTGTTTATTTGACGTTGTTGTTGTTGTTATTTATTGACGTTGTTGTTGTTGTTATTGTTTATTTGACGTTGTTGTTGTTGTTTATTTGACGTTGTTGTTGTTGTTGTTGTTGTTGTTGTTTATTTGACGTTGTTGTTGTTGACGTTTTTGTTGTTGTTCATTTGACAATGTTATTGTTGTTGTTTATTTGACGTTGTTGTTGTTGTTGTTGTTGTTTATTTTACAGTGTTGTTGTTGTTATTTATTTGACGTTGTTGTTGTTGTTGTTTATTTGACGTTGTTGTTGTTGTTGTTTATTTGACGTTGTTTTTGTCATTGTTTTTGTTGTTTATTTGACGTTGTTATTGTTGTTGTTTATTTGACGTTGTTGTTGTTATTTATTTGACGTTGTTTTAGATGTTGTTGTTTATTTGACGTTGTTGTTGTTGTTTAATTGACATTGTTGTTGTTGTTGACGTTATTGTTGTTGTTGTTTATTTGACATTGTTGTTGTTGTTGTTGATGACGTTGTTGGTGTTGTTGTTTATTTGACGTTGTTGTTGTTGTTTATTTGACGTTGTTTTAGTTGTTGTTGTTTATTTGACGTTGTTGTTGTTGACATTGTTATTGTTGTGGTTTATTTGACATTGTTGTTGTTGTTGTTTATTTGACGTAGTTGTTGTTATTGACGTTGTAGTTGTTGTTGTTGTTGTTTATTTGACGTTTTTGTTGTTGTTGATGATGTTGTTGTTGTTATTTATTTGACATTGTTGTTATTGTTTATTTGACGTTGTTGTTGTTTTTTATTTGACGTTGTTGTTGTTGTTATTGTTGTTGTTTATTTGACGTTGTTGTTGTTGTTGTTGTTTATTTGATGTTGTTGTTGTTGTTGTTTATTTGACGTTGTTGTTGTTTATTTGACGTTGTTGTTGTTGTTGACATTGTTGTTGTTGTTGTTGTTTATTTGACGTTGTTGTTGTTGTTGTTTAATTGACATTGTTGTTGTTGTTGTTCATTTGACGTTGATGTTGTTGTTTATTTGACGTTGTTGTTGTTGTTGTTGTTTATTTGACGTTGTTTTTGTCATTGTTTTTGTTGTTTATTTGACGTTGTTATTGTTGTTGTTTATTTGATGTTGTTGTTGTTGTTGTTTATTTGACGTTGTTATTGTTGTTGACGTTGTTGTTGTTGTTTATTTGATGTTGTTGTTGTTGTTGTTTATTTGACGTTGTTGTTGTTGCTGACGTTGTTGTTGTTGTTATTTATTTTACATTGTTGTTGTTGTTGTTATTGTTGTTGTTGTTTATTTGACGTTGTTGTTGTTGTTGTTATTTATTTGACGTTGTTGTTGTTGTTATTGTTTATTTGACGTTGTTGTTTATTTGACGTTGTTGTTGTTGTTGTTGACGTTGTTGTTGTTGTTTATTTGACGTTGTCGTTGTTGACGTTTTTGTTGTTGTTATTGCTGTTTATTTGACGTTGTTGTTGTTGTTGTTGTTTATTTGACGTTGTTGTTATTGTTGTTTATTTGACGGTGTTGTTGTTGTTGTTATTTATTTGACGTTGTTGTTGTTGTTTATTTGACGTTGTTGTTGTTGTTTATTTGACGTTGTTTTTGTCATTGTTTTTGTTGTTTATTTGACGTTGTTATTGTTGTTGTTTATTTCACGTTGTTGTAGTTGACGTTGTTGTTGTTGTTTATTTGACGTTGTTGTTGTTGTTGTTGTTTATTTGACGTTGTTGTTGTTATTGACATTGTTGTTGTTGTTGTTATTTATTTGACTTTGTTGTTGTTATTGTTGTTGTTGTTGTTTATTTGATGTTGTTGTTGTTGTTATTTATTTGACGTTGTTGTTGTTGTTTATTTGACATTGTTGTTGCTGTTGTTGTTTATTTGACGTTGTTGTTGTTGTTTATTTGACGTTGTTGTTGTTGTTGACGTTGTTGTTGTTGTTTATTTGACGTTGTTGTTGTTGTTGAGGTTTTTGTTGTTGTTGTTGTTTATTTGACGTTGTTGTTGTTGTTGAGGTTTTTGTTGTTGTTGTTGTTTATTTGACGTTGTTGTTGTTGTTTATTTGACGTTGTTGTTGTTGTTGTTTATTTGACGGTGTTGTTGTTATTGTTGTTTATTTGACGTTGTTGTTGTTGTTGTTTATTTGACGTTGTTATTGTTGTTTATTTGACGTTGTTTTTGTTATTTGACGTTGTTGTTGTTGTTGTATTTGTTGTTGTTGTTGTTGCTTATTTGATGTTGTTGTTATTGTTGTTATTTATTTGACGTTATTGTTGCTGTTGTTTATTTGACGTTGTTGTTGTTGTTGTTTATTTGACGTTGTTGTTGTTGTTGACATTGTTGTTGTTGTTGTTTATTTGACGTTGTTGTTGTTGTTGTTTATTTGACATTGTTGTTGTTGTTGTTCATTTGACGTTGATGTTGTTGTTTATTTGACGTTGTTGTTGTTGTTGTTTATTTGACGTTGTTTTTGTCATTGTTTTTGTTGTTTATTTGACGTTGTTATTGTTGTTGTTTATTTGATGTTGTTGTTGTTGTTGTTTATTTGACGTTGTTATTGTTGTTGACGTTGTTGTTGTTGTTTATTTGATGTTGTTGTTGTTGTTGTTTATTTGACGTTGTTGTTGTTGCTGACGTTGTTGTTGTTGTTATTTATTTTACATTGTTGTTGTTGTTGTTATTGTTGTTGTTGTTGTTTATTTGACGTTGTTGTTGTTGTTGTTATTTATTTGACGTTGTTGTTGTTATTATTGTTTATTTGACGTTGTTGTTTATTTGACGTTGTTGTTGTTGTTGTTGACGTTGTTGTTGTTGTTTATTTGACGTTGTCGTTGTTGACGTTTTTGTTGTTGTTATTGTTGTTTATTTGACGTTGTTGTTGTTGTTTATTTGACGTTGTTGTTATTGTTGTTTATTTGATGGTGTTGTTGTTTATTTGACGTTGTTGTTGTTGTTTATTTGACGTTGTTGTTGTTGTTTATTTGACGTTGTTTTTGTCATTGTTTTTGTTGTTTATTTGACGTTGTTATTGTTGTTGTTTATTTGACATTGTTGTTGTTGTTTATTTGACGTTGTTGTAGTTGACGTTGTTGTTGTTGTTTATTTGACGTTGTTGTTGTTGTTGTTGTTTATTTGACGTTATTGTTGTTATTGACATTGTTGTTGTTGTTGTTATTTATTTGACTTTGTTGTTATTATTGTTGTTGTTGTTGTTTATTTGACGTTGTTGTTGTTGTTATTTATTTGACGTTGTTGTTGTTGTTTATTTGACATTGTTGTCGTTGTTGTTGTTTATTTGACGTTGTTGTTGTTGTTGTTTATTTGACGTTGTTGTTGTTGTTTATTTGACGTTGTTGTTGTTGTTGTTGTTGACGTTGTTGTTGTTGTTTATTTGACGTTGTTGTTGTTGTTGACGTTTTTGTTGTTGTTGTTGTTGTTTATTTGACGTTGTTGTTGTTGTTTATTTGACGTTGTTGTTGTTGTTGTTTATTTGACGGTGTTGTTGTTATTGTTGTTTATTTGACGTTGTTGTTGTTGTTGTTTATTTGACGTTGTTATTGTTGTTTATTTGACGTTGTTTTTGTTATTTGACGTTGTTGTTGTTGTTGTATTTGTTGTTGTTGTTGTTGCTTATTTGATGTTGTTGTTATTGTTGTTGTTTATTTGACGTTGTTGTTGCTGTTGTTTATTTGACGTTGTTGTTGTTGTTGTTTATTTGACGTTGTTGTTGTTGTTTATTTGATGTTGTTGTTGTTGTTGTTGACGTTGTTGTTGTTGTTGTTGTTGTTGTTTATTTGACGTTGTTGTTGTTGTTTATTTGACGTTGTTGTTGTTGTTGATATTTATTTGACGTTGTTGTTGTTGTTGTTGTTTATTTGACGTTGTTGTTGTTGTTGTTTATTTGATGTTGTTGTTGTTGCTGTTTATTTGACGGTGTTTTTGTTGTTGTTGTTGTTTATTTGACGTTGTTGTTGTTGTTTATTTGACGTTGTTGTTGTTATTGACATAGTTGTTGTTGTTGTTGTTTGTTTGACATTGTTGTTGTTGTTGATGTTGTTGTTTATTTGACGTTGTTGTTGTTGTTGTTGACATTGTTGTTGTTGTTGTTTATTTGACGTTGTTGTTGTTGTTTATTTGACATTGTTGTTGTTGTTGTTCATTTGACGTTGTTGTTGTTGTTGTTTATTTGACGTTGTTGTTGTTGTTGTTTATTTGACGTTGTTATTGTTGTTGTTTATTTGACGTTGTTGTTGTTGTTGTTTATTTGACGTTGTTGTTGTTGACGTTTTTGTAGTTGTTGTTGTTGTTGTTCATTTGACAATGTTATTGTTGTTGTTTATTTGACGTCGTTGTTGTTGTTGTTGTTTATTTTACGGTGTTGTTGTTGTTATTTATTTGACGTTGTTGTTGTTGTTGTTGTTTATTTGACGTTGTTGTTGTTGTTGTTTATTTGACGTTGTTTTTGTCATTGTTTTTGTTGTTTATTTGACGTTGTTATTGTTGTTGTTTATTTGACGTTGTTGTTGTTATTTATTTGACGTTGTTGTTGTTGTTGTTTATTTGACGTTGTTTTAGATGTTGTTGTTTATTTGACGTTGTTGTTGTTGTTTATTTGACATTGTTGTTGTTGTTGTTGACGTTGTTGTTGTTGTTGTTTATTTGACATTGTTGTTGTTGTTGTTGTTGTTGTTGATGTTGCTGGTGTTGTTGTTTATTTGACGTTGTTGTTGTTGTTGTTTATTTGACGTTGTTTTAGTTGTTGTTGTTTTTTTGACGTTGTTGTTGTTGTTTATTTGACGTTGTTTTTGTCATTGTTTTTGTTGTTTTTTTGACGTTGTTATTGTTGTTGTTTATTTGACGTTGTTGTTGTTGTTGTTTATTTGACGTTGTTGTTGTTGTTGTTGTTGACGTTGTTGTTGTTGTTGTTTATTTGACATTGTTGTTGTTGTTGTTGTTGTTAATGTTGCTGGTGTTGTTGTTTATTTGACGTTGTTGTTGTTGTTGTTGTTTATTTGACGTTGTTTTAGTTGTTGTTGTTTTTTTGACGTTGTTGTTGTTGTTGTTTATTTGACGTTGTTTTTGTGATTGTTTTTGTTGTTTATTTGACGTTGTTATTGTTGTTGTTTATTTGACGTTGTTGTTGTTGTTGTTGTTTATTTGACGTTGTTGTTGTTGTTGTTGACGTTGTTGTTGTTGTTTATTTGACGTTTTTGTGGTTGTTGATGATGTTGTTGTTGTTTATTTGACGTTGTTGTTGTTGTTATTGTTGTTGTTTATTTGATGTTGTTGTTGTTGTTGTTTATTTGACGTTGTTGTTGTTGTTGTTTATTTGACGTTGTTGTTGTTGTTGTTGTTTATTTGACGTTGTTGTTATTGTTGTTTATTTGACGGTGTTGTTGTTGTTATTTATTTGACGTTGTTGTTGTTGTTTATTTGACGTTGTTGTTGTTGTTGTTTATTTGACGTTGTTTTTGTCATTGTTTTTGTTGTTTATTTGACGTTGTTATTGTTGTTGTTTATTTGACGTTGTTGTTGTTGTTGTTTATTTGATGTTGTTGTTGTTGTTGTTGACGTTGTTGTTGTTGTTTATTTGATGTTGTTGTTGTTGACGTTTTTGTTGTTGTTGTTGTTGTAGTTTATTTGACATTGTTGTTGTTGTTGTTTATTTGACGTTGTTGTTGTAGTTGTTTATTTGACGGTGTTGTTGTTATTGTTGTTTATTTGACGTTGTTGTTGTTGTTGTTGTTTATTTGACGTTGTTATTGTTGTTTATTTGACGTTGTTTTTGTTATTTGACGTTGTTGTTCTTGTTGTTGTATTTGTTGTTGTTGTTGTTGCTTATTTGATGTTGTTGTTGTTATTGTTGTTGTTTATTTGACGTTGTTGTTGCTGTTGTTTATTTGACGTTGTTGTTGTTGTTGTTGTTGTTTATTTGACGTTGTTGTTGTTGTTGTTTATTTGATGTTGTTGTTGTTGTTGACGTTGTTGTTGTTGTTGTTTATTTGACGTTGTTGTTGTTGTTTATTTGATGTTGTTGTTGTTGTTTATTTGACGGTGTTGTTGTTTATTTGACGTTGTTGTTATTGTTTATTCGACGTTGTTGTTGTTGTTTATTTGACGTTGTTGTTGTTGTTTATTTGACGTTGTTGTTGTTATTGACATAGTTGTTGTTGTTGTTTGTTTGACATTGTTGTTGTTGTTGTTGATGTTGTTGTTTATTTGACGTTGTTGTTGTTGTTGTTGTTATTTATTTGACGTTGTTGTTGTTGTTATTGTTTATTTGACGTTGTTGACGTTGTTGTTGTTGTTGTTGTTGTTTATTTGACGTTGTTGTTGTTGACGTTTTTGTTGTTGTTGTTGTTGTTGTTCATTTGACAATGTTATTGTTGTTGTTTATTTGACGTTGTTGTTGTTGTTGTTTATTTTACGGTGTTGTTGTTGTTATTTATTTGACGTTGTTGTTGTTGTTGTTGTTGTTGTTTATTTGACGTTGTTGTTGTTGTTGTTGTTTATTTGACGTTGTGTTTGTCATTGTTTTTGTTGTTTATTTGACGTTGTTATTGTTGTTGTTTATTTGACGTTGTTGTTGTTATTTATTTGACGTTGGTGTTGTTGTTGTTTATTTGACGTTGTTTTAGATGTTGTTGTTTATTTGACGTTGTTGTTGTTGTTTATTTGACATTGTTGTTGTTGTTGACGTTGTTGTTGTTGTTGTTTATTTGACATTGTTGTTGTTGTTGTTGTTGATGTTGCTGGTGTTGTTGTTTATTTGACGTTGTTGTTGTTGTTGTTGTTTATTTGACGTTGTTTTAGTTGTTGTTGTTTTTTTGACGTTGTTGTTGTTGTTGTTTATTTGACGTTGTTTTTGTCATTGTTTTTGTTGTTTATTTGACGTTGTTATTGTTGTTGTTTATTTGACGTTGTTGTTGTTGTTGTTTATTTGACGTTGTTGTTGTTGTTGTTGACGTTGTTGTTGTTGTTTATTTGACATTTTTGTGGTTGTTGATGATGTTGTTGTTGTTGTTGTTTATTTGACGTTGTTGTTGTTGTTGTTTATTTGACGTTGTTGTTGTTGTTGTTGTTTATTTGATGTTGTTGTTGTTGTGGTGTATTTGACGTTGTTGTTGTTGTTTATTTGACATTGTTGTTGTTGTTTATTGGATGTTGTTGTTATTGTTGTTTATTTGACGGTGTTATTGTTGTTGTTGTTGTTGTTGTTTATTTGACGTTGTTGTTGTTGACGTTGTTGTTGTTGTTGTTGTTTATTTGACGTTGTTGTTGTTGTTGACATAGTTGTTATTGTTGTTTGTTTGACGTTGTTGTTGTTGTTGTTGATGTTATTGTTTAATTGACGTTGTTGTTGTTGTTTATTTGACGTTGTTGTTGTTGTTGACATTGTTGTTGTTGTTGTTGTTTATTTGACGTTGTTGTTGTTGTTCTTTATTTGACATTGTTGTTGTTGTGGTTCATTTGACGTTGATGTTGTTGTTTATTTGACGTTGTTGTTGTTATTGTTGTTTATTTGACGTTGTTTTTGTCATTGTTTTTGTTGTTTATTTGACGTTGTTATTGTTGTTGTTTATTTGACGTTGTTGTTGTTGTTGTTTATTTGACGTTGTTATTGTTGTTGACGTTGTTGTTGTTTATTTGATGTTGTTGTTGTTGTTGTTGTTGTTTATTTGACATTGTTGTTGTTGTTGTTGACGTTGTTGTCGTTGTTATTTATTTTACATTGTTGTTGTTGTTATTGTTGTTGTTGTTGTTTATTTGACGTAGTTGTTGTTGTTGTTATTTATTTGACGTTGTTGTTGTTGTTATTGTTTATTTGATGTTGTTGTTTATTTGACATTGTTGTTGTTGTTGTTCTTGACGTTATTGTTGTTGTTGTTCTTGACGTTGTTGTTGTTGTTTATTTGACGTTGTCGTTGTTGACGTTTTTGTTGTTGTTGTTGTTGTTGTTTATTTGACGTTGTTGTTGTTGTTGTTTATTTGACGTTGTTGTTGTTGTTGTTTATTTGACGTTGTTGTTATTGTTGTTTATTTGACGGTGTTGTTGTTATTTATTTGACGTTGTTGTTGTTGTTTATTTGACGTTGTTGTTGTTGTTGTTTATTTGACATTGTTTTTGTCATTGTTTTTGTTGTTTATTTGACGTTGTTATTGTTGTTGTTTATTTGACGTTGTTGTTGTTTATTTGATGTTGTTGTTGTTGTTGTTGACATTGTTGTTGTTGTTTATTTGACGTTGTTGTTGTTGACGTTTTTGTCGTTGTTGTTGTTGTAGTTTATTTGACATTGTTGTTGTTGTTGTTTATTTGACGTTGTTGTTGTTGTTGTTGTTTATTTGACGGTGTTGTTGTTATTGTTGTTTATTTGACGTTGTTGTTGTTGTTGTTTATTTGACGTTGTTATTGTTGTTTATTTGACGTTGTTTTTGTTATTTGACGTTGTTGTTCTTGTTGTTGTATTTGTTGTTGTTGTTGTTGCTTATTTGATGTTGTTGTTGTTATTGTTGTTGTTTATTTGACGTTGTTGTTGCTGTTATTTATTTGACGTTGTTGTTGTTGTTGTTGTTGTTGTTTATTTGACGTTGTTGTTGTTGTTGTTTATTTGATGTTGTTGTTGTTGTTTATTTGACGTTGTTGTTGTTGTTGTTTATTTGATGTTGTTGTTGTTGTTGTTTATTTGACGTTGTTGTTGTTGTTTATTTGATGTTGTTGTTGTTGTTTATTTGATGGTGTTGTTGTTGTTGTTGTTTATTTGACGTTGTTGTTGTTGTTGTTTATTTGACGTTGTTATTGTTGTTTATTTGACGTTGTTGTTGTTGTTTATTTGACGTTGTTGTTGTTATTGACATAGTTGTTGTTGTTGTTTGTTTGACATTGTTGTTGTTGTTGATGTTGTTGTTTATTTGACGTTGTTGTTGTTGTTTATTTGACGTTGTTGTTGTTGTTGACATTGTTGTTGTTGTTGTTGTTTTTGTTTATTTGACATTGTTGTTGTTGTTGTTCATTTGACGTTGTTGTTGTTGTTGTTTATTTGACGTTGTTGTTGTTTATTTGACGTTGTTTTTGTCATTGTTTTTTTTGTTTATTTGACGTTGTTATTGTTGTTGGTTATTTGACGTTGTTGTTGTTATTTATTTGAGGTTGTTGTTGTTGTTGTTTATTTGACGTTGTTTTAGATGTTGTTGTTTATTTGACGTTGTTGTTGTTGTTTATTTGACATTGTTGTTGTTGTTGACGTTGTTGTTGTTGTTGTTTATTTGACATTGTTGTTGTTGTTGTTGTTGTTAATGTTGCTGGTGTTGTTGTTTATTTGACGTTGTTGTTGTTGTTGTTGTTTATTTGACATTGTTTTAGTTGTTGTTGTTTTTTTGACGTTGTTGTTGTTGTTGTTGTTGTTTATTTGACGTTGTTTTTGTCATTGTTTTTGTTGTTTATTTGACGTTGTTATTGTTGTTGTTTATTTGACGTTGTTGTTGTTGTTGTTGTTTATTTGACGTTGTTGTTGTTGTTGTTGTTGACGTTGTTGTTGTTGTTTATTTGACGTTTTTGTGGTTGTTGACGATGTTGTTGTTGTTGTTGTTTATTTGACGTTGTTGTTGTTGTTATTGTTGTTGTTTATTTGACGTTGTTGTTGTTGTTGTTTATTTGACGTTGTTGTTGTTGTTGTTTATTTGACGTTGTTGTTGTTGTTGTTTATTTGACGTTGTTGTTATTGTTGTTTATTTGACGGTGTTGTTGTTGTTATTTATTTGACGTTGTTGTTGTTGTTTATTTGACGTTGTTGTTGTTGTTGTTTATTTGACGTTGTTTTTGTCATTGTTTTTGTTGTTTATTTGACGTTGTTATTGTTGTTGTTTATTTGACGTTGTTGTTGCTGTTGTTTATTTGATGTTGTTGTTGTTGTTGTTGACGTTGTTGTTGTTGTTGTTTATTTGACGTTGTTGTTGTTGACGTTTTTGTTGTTGTTGTTGTAGTTTATTTGACATTGTTGTTGTTGTTGTTTATTTGACGTTGTTGTTGTTGTTGTTTATTTGACGGTGTTGTTGTTATTGTTGTTTATTTGACGTTGTTGTTGTTGTTTATTTGACGTTGTTATTGTTGTTTATTTGACGTTGTTTTTGTTATTTGACGTTGTTGTTCTTGTTGTTGTATTTGTTGTTGTTGTTGTTGCTTATTTGATGTTGTTGTTGTTATTGTTGTTGTTTATTTGACGTTGT
Organism: Vicia faba; assembly: GCA_948472305.1. Classification (NCBI taxonomy): domain Eukaryota; kingdom Viridiplantae; phylum Streptophyta; class Magnoliopsida; order Fabales; family Fabaceae; genus Vicia; species Vicia faba. The sequence goes on along the minus strand of OX451739.1, from coordinate 460,944,869 downwards.
TGTTGCTGTTGTTTATTTGACGTTGTTGTTGTTGTTGTTGTTGTTGTTGTTTATTTGACGTTGTTGTTGTTGTTGTTGTTTATTTGATGTTGTTGTTGTTGTTGACGTTGTTGTTGTTGTTGTTGTTGTTGTTGTTGTTGTTGTTTATTTGACGTTGTTGTTGTTGTTTATTTGATGTTGTTGTTGTTGTTTATTTGACGGTGTTGTTGTTGTTGTTGTTGTTTATTTGACGTTGTTGTTGTTGTTTATTTGACGTTGTTGTTGTTGTTTATTTGACGTTGTTGTTGTTATTGACATAGTTGTTGTTGTTGTTTGTTTGACATTGTTGTTGTTGTTGTTGATGTTGTTGTTTATTTGACGTTGTTGTTGTTGTTGTTGTTATTTATTTGACGTTGTTGTTGTTGTTATTGTTTATTTGACGTTGTTGACGTTGTTGTTGTTGTTGTTGTTGTTTATTTGACGTTGTTGTTGTTGACGTTTTTGTTGTTGTTGTTGTTGTTCATTTGACAATGTTATTGTTGTTGTTTATTTGACGTCGTTGTTGTTGTTGTTGTTGTTTATTTTACGGTGTTGTTGTTGTTATTTATTTGACGTTGTTGTTGTTGTTGTTGTTTATTTGACGTTGTTGTTGTTGTTGTTGTTTATTTGACGTTGTTTTTGTCATTGTTTTTGTTGTTTATTTGACGTTGTTATTGTTGTTGTTTATTTGACGTTGTTGTTGTTATTTATTTGACGTTGTTGTTGTTGTTGTTTATTTGACGTTGTTTTAGATGTTGTTGTTTATTTGACGTTGTTGTTGTTGTTTATTTGACGTTGTTGTTGTTGTTGTTGTTTATTTGACGGTGTTGTTGTTATTGTTGTTTATTTGACGTTGTTGTTGTTGTTGTTTCTTTGACGTTGTTATTGTTGTTTATTTGACGTTGTTTTTGTTATTTGACGTTGTTGTTCTTGTTGTTGTATTTGTTGTTGTTGTTGTTGCTTATTTGATGTTGTTGTTGTTATTGTTGTTGTTTATTTGACGTTGTTGTTGCTGTTATTTATTTGACGTTGTTGTTGTTGTTGTTGTTGTTGTTGTTTATTTGACGTTGTTGTTGTTGTTGTTTATTTGATGTTGTTGTTGTTGTTTATTTGACGTTGTTGTTGTTGTTGTTTATTTGATGTTGTTGTTGTTGTTTATTTGACGTTGTTGTTGTTGTTTATTTGATGTTGTTGTTGTTGTTTATTTGATGGTGTTGTTGGTGTTGTTGTTTATTTGACGTTGTTGTTGTTGTTGTTGTTTATTTGACGTTGTTTTAATTGTTGTTGTTTTTTTGACGTTGTTGTTGTTGTTGTTTATTTGACGTTGTTTTTGTCATTGTTTTTGTTGTTTATTTGACGTTGTTATTGTTGTTGTTTATTTGACGTTGTTGTTGTTGTTGTTTATTTGACGTTGTTGTTGTTGTTGTTGACGTTGTTGTTGTTGTTTATTTGACATTTTTGTGGTTGTTGATGATGTTGTTGTTGTTGTTGTTTATTTGACGTTGTTGTTGTTGTTGTTTATTTGACGTTGTTGTTGTTGTTGTTGTTTATTTGATGTTGTTGTTGTTGTGGTGTATTTGACGTTGTTGTTGTTGTTTATTTGACATTGTTGTTGTTGTTTATTGGATGTTGTTGTTATTGTTGTTTATTTGACGGTGTTATTGTTGTTGTTGTTGTTGTTGTTTATTTGACGTTGTTGTTGTTGACGTTGTTGTTGTTGTTGTTGTTTATTTGACGTTGTTGTTGTTGTTGACATAGTTGTTATTGTTGTTTGTTTGACGTTGTTGTTGTTGTTGTTGATGTTATTGTTTAATTGACGTTGTTGTTGTTGTTTATTTGACGTTGTTGTTGTTGTTGACATTGTTGTTGTTGTTGTTGTTTATTTGACGTTGTTGTTGTTGTTCTTTATTTGACATTGTTGTTGTTGTGGTTCATTTGACGTTGATGTTGTTGTTTATTTGACGTTGTTGTTGTTATTGTTGTTTATTTGACGTTGTTTTTGTCATTGTTTTTGTTGTTTATTTGACGTTGTTATTGTTGTTGTTTATTTGACGTTGTTGTTGTTGTTGTTTATTTGACGTTGTTATTGTTGTTGACGTTGTTGTTGTTTATTTGATGTTGTTGTTGTTGTTGTTGTTGTTTATTTGACATTGTTGTTGTTGTTGTTGACGTTGTTGTCGTTGTTATTTATTTTACATTGTTGTTGTTGTTATTGTTGTTGTTGTTGTTTATTTGACGTAGTTGTTGTTGTTGTTATTTATTTGACGTTGTTGTTGTTGTTATTGTTTATTTGATGTTGTTGTTTATTTGACATTGTTGTTGTTGTTGTTCTTGACGTTATTGTTGTTGTTGTTCTTGACGTTGTTGTTGTTGTTTATTTGACGTTGTCGTTGTTGACGTTTTTGTTGTTGTTGTTGTTGTTGTTTATTTGACGTTGTTGTTGTTGTTGTTTATTTGACGTTGTTGTTGTTGTTGTTTATTTGACGTTGTTGTTATTGTTGTTTATTTGACGGTGTTGTTGTTATTTATTTGACGTTGTTGTTGTTGTTTATTTGACGTTGTTGTTGTTGTTGTTTATTTGACGTTGTTTTTGTCATTGTTTTTGTTGTTTATTTGACGTTGTTATTGTTGTTGTTTATTTGACGTTGTTGTTGTTTATTTGATGTTGTTGTTGTTGTTGTTGACATTGTTGTTGTTGTTTATTTGACGTTGTTGTTGTTGACGTTTTTGTCGTTGTTGTTGTTGTAGTTTATTTGACATTGTTGTTGTTGTTGTTTATTTGACGTTGTTGTTGTTGTTGTTGTTTATTTGACGGTGTTGTTGTTATTGTTGTTTATTTGACGTTGTTGTTGTTGTTGTTTATTTGACGTTGTTATTGTTGTTTATTTGACGTTGTTTTTGTTATTTGACGTTGTTGTTCTTGTTGTTGTATTTGTTGTTGTTGTTGTTGCTTATTTGATGTTGTTGTTGTTATTGTTGTTGTTTATTTGACGTTGTTGTTGCTGTTATTTATTTGACGTTGTTGTTGTTGTTGTTGTTGTTGTTTATTTGACGTTGTTGTTGTTGTTGTTTATTTGATGTTGTTGTTGTTGTTTATTTGACGTTGTTGTTGTTGTTGTTTATTTGATGTTGTTGTTGTTGTTGTTTATTTGACGTTGTTGTTGTTGTTTATTTGATGTTGTTGTTGTTGTTTATTTGATGGTGTTGTTGTTGTTGTTGTTTATTTGACGTTGTTGTTGTTGTTGTTTATTTGACGTTGTTATTGTTGTTTATTTGACGTTGTTGTTGTTGTTTATTTGACGTTGTTGTTATTGACATAGTTGTTGTTGTTGTTTGTTTGACATTGTTGTTGTTGTTGATGTTGTTGTTTATTTGACGTTGTTGTTGTTGTTTATTTGACGTTGTTGTTGTTGTTGACATTGTTGTTGTTGTTGTTGTTTTTGTTTATTTGACATTGTTGTTGTTGTTGTTCATTTGACGTTGTTGTTGTTGTTGTTTATTTGACGTTGTTGTTGTTTATTTGACGTTGTTTTTGTCATTGTTTTTTTTGTTTATTTGACGTTGTTATTGTTGTTGGTTATTTGACGTTGTTGTTGTTATTTATTTGAGGTTGTTGTTGTTGTTGTTTATTTGACGTTGTTTTAGATGTTGTTGTTTATTTGACGTTGTTGTTGTTGTTTATTTGACATTGTTGTTGTTGTTGACGTTGTTGTTGTTGTTGTTTATTTGACATTGTTGTTGTTGTTGTTGTTGTTAATGTTGCTGGTGTTGTTGTTTATTTGACGTTGTTGTTGTTGTTGTTGTTTATTTGACATTGTTTTAGTTGTTGTTGTTTTTTTGACGTTGTTGTTGTTGTTGTTGTTGTTTATTTGACGTTGTTTTTGTCATTGTTTTTGTTGTTTATTTGACGTTGTTATTGTTGTTGTTTATTTGACGTTGTTGTTGTTGTTGTTGTTTATTTGACGTTGTTGTTGTTGTTGTTGTTGACGTTGTTGTTGTTGTTTATTTGACGTTTTTGTGGTTGTTGACGATGTTGTTGTTGTTGTTGTTTATTTGACGTTGTTGTTGTTGTTATTGTTGTTGTTTATTTGACGTTGTTGTTGTTGTTGTTTATTTGACGTTGTTGTTGTTGTTGTTTATTTGACGTTGTTGTTGTTGTTGTTTATTTGACGTTGTTGTTATTGTTGTTTATTTGACGGTGTTGTTGTTGTTATTTATTTGACGTTGTTGTTGTTGTTTATTTGACGTTGTTGTTGTTGTTGTTTATTTGACGTTGTTTTTGTCATTGTTTTTGTTGTTTATTTGACGTTGTTATTGTTGTTGTTTATTTGACGTTGTTGTTGCTGTTGTTTATTTGATGTTGTTGTTGTTGTTGTTGACGTTGTTGTTGTTGTTGTTTATTTGACGTTGTTGTTGTTGACGTTTTTGTTGTTGTTGTTGTTGTAGTTTATTTGACATTGTTGTTGTTGTTGTTTATTTGACGTTGTTGTTGTTGTTGTTTATTTGACGGTGTTGTTGTTATTGTTGTTTATTTGACGTTGTTGTTGTTGTTTATTTGACGTTGTTATTGTTGTTTATTTGACGTTGTTTTTGTTATTTGACGTTGTTGTTCTTGTTGTTGTATTTGTTGTTGTTGTTGTTGCTTATTTGATGTTGTTGTTGTTATTGTTGTTGTTTATTTGACGTTGTTGTTGCTGTTGTTTATTTGACGTTGTTGTTGTTGTTGTTGTTGTTGTTTATTTGACGTTGTTGTTGTTGTTGTTTATTTGATGTTGTTGTTGTTGTTGACGTTGTTGTTGTTGTTGTTGTTGTTTATTTGACGTTGTTGTTGTTGTTTATTTGATGTTGTTGTTGTTGTTTATTTGACGGTGTTGTTGTTGTTGTTGTTTATTTGACGTTGTTGTTGTTGTTTATTTGACGTTGTTGTTGTTGTTTATTTGACGTTGTTGTTGTTATTGACATAGTTGTTGTTGTTGTTTGTTTGACATTGTTGTTGTTGTTGTTGATGTTGTTGTTTATTTGACGTTGTTGTTGTTGTTGTTGTTATTTATTTGACGTTGTTGTTGTTGTTATTGTTTATTTGACGTTGTTGACGTTGTTGTTGTTGTTGTTGTTGTTTATTTGACGTTGTTGTTGTTGACGTTTTTGTTGTTGTTGTTGTTGTTCATTTGACAATGTTATTGTTGTTGTTTATTTGACGTCGTTGTTGTTGTTGTTGTTGTTTATTTTACGGTGTTGTTGTTGTTATTTATTTGACGTTGTTGTTGTTGTTGTTGTTTATTTGACGTTGTTGTTGTTGTTGTTGTTTATTTGACGTTGTTTTTGTCATTGTTTTTGTTGTTTATTTGACGTTGTTATTGTTGTTGTTTATTTGACGTTGTTGTTGTTATTTATTTGACGTTGTTGTTGTTGTTGTTTATTTGACGTTGTTTTAGATGTTGTTGTTTATTTGACGTTGTTGTTGTTGTTTATTTGACATTGTTGTTGTTGTTGACGTTGTTGTTGTTGTTTATTTGACATTGTTGTTGTTGTTGTTGTTGTTGTTGATGTTGCTGGTGTTGTTGTTTATTTGACGTTGTTGTTGTTGTTGTTTATTTGACGTTGTTTTAGTTGTTGTTGTTTTTTTGACGTTGTTGTTGTTGTTTATTTGACGTTGTTTTTGTCATTGTTTTTGTTGTTTATTTGACGTTGTTATTGTTGTTGTTTATTTGACGTTGTTGTTGTTGTTGTTTATTTGACGTTGTTGTTGTTGTTGTTGTTGACGTTGTTGTTGTTGTTTATTTGACATTTTTGTGGTTGTTGATGATGTTGATGTTGTTGTTGTTTATTTGACGTTGTTGTTGTTGTTGTTTATTTGACGTTGTTGTTGTTGTTGTTGTTTATTTGATGTTGTTGTTGTTGTGGTTTATTTGACGTTGTTGTTGTTGTTGTTTATTTGACATTGTTGTTGTTGTTTATTGGATGTTGTTGTTATTGTTGTTTATTTGACGGTGTTATTGTTGTTGTTGTTGTTGTTGTTTATTTGACGTTGTTGTTGTTGACGTTGTTGTTGTTGTTGTTGTTTATTTGACGTTGTTGTTATTGTTGACATAGTTGTTGTTGTTGTTTGTTTGACGTTGTTGTTGTTGTTGTTGATGTTATTGTTTATTTGACGTTGTTGTTGTTGTTTATTTGACGTTGTTGTTGTTGTTGACATTGTTGTTGTTGTTGTTGTTTATTTGACGTTGTTGTTGTTGTTCTTTATTTGACATTGTTGTTGTTGTGGTTCATTTGACGTTGATGTTGTTGTTTATTTGACGTTGTTGTTGTTATTGTTGGTTATTTGACGTTGTTTTTGTCATTGTTTTTGTTGTTTATTTGACGTTGTTATTGTTGTTGTTTATTTGACGTTGTTATTGTTTTTGACGTTGTTGTTGTTGTTTATTTGTTGTTGTTGTTGTTGTTGTTGTTCATTTGACAATGTTATTGTTGTTGTTTATTTGACGTCGTTGTTGTTGTTGTTGTTTATTTTACGGTGTTGTTGTTGTTATTTATTTGACGTTGTTGTTGTTGTTGTTGTTGTTGTTTATTTGACGTTGTTGTTGTTGTTGTTGTTTATTTGACGTTGTTTTTGTCATTGTTTTTGTTGTTTATTTGACGTTGTTATTGTTGTTGTTTATTTGACGTTGTTGTTGTTATTTATTTGACGTTGTTGTTGTTGTTGTTTATTTGACGTTGTTTTAGATGTTGTTGTTTATTTGACGTTGTTGTTGTTGTTTATTTGACATTGTTGTTGTTGTTGACGTTGTTGTTGTTGTTGTTTATTTGACATTGTTGTTGTTGTTGTTGTTGATGTTGCTGGTGTTGTTGTTTATTTGACGTTGTTGTTGTTGTTGTTGTTTATTTGACGTTGTTTTAGTTGTTGTTGTTTTTTTGACGTTGTTGTTGTTGTTGTTTATTTGACGTTGTTTTTGTCATTGTTTTTGTTGTTTATTTGACGTTGTTATTGTTGTTGTTTATTTGACGTTGTTGTTGTTGTTGTTTATTTGACGTTGTTGTTGTTGTTGTTGACGTTGTTGTTGTTGTTTATTTGACATTTTTGTGGTTGTTGATGATGTTGTTGTTGTTGTTGTTTATTTGACGTTGTTGTTGTTGTTGTTTATTTGACGTTCTTGTTGTTGTTGTTGTTTATTTGATGTTGTTGTTGTTGTGGTTTATTTGACGTTGTTGTTGTTGTTTATTTGACATTGTTGTTGTTGTTTATTGGATGTTGTTGTTATTGTTGTTTATTTGACGGTGTTATTGTTGTTGTTGTTGTTGTTGTTTATTTGACGTTGTTGTTGTTGACGTTGTTGTTGTTGTTGTTGTTTATTTGACGTTGTTGTTGTTGTTGACATAGTTGTTATTGTTGTTTGTTTGACGTTGTTGTTGTTGTTGTTGATGTTATTGTTTAATTGACGTTGTTGTTGTTGTTTATTTGACGTTGTTGTTGTTGTTGACATTGTTGTTGTTGTTGTTGTTTATTTGACGTTGTTGTTGTTGTTCTTTATTTGACATTGTTGTTGTTGTGGTTCATTTGACGTTGATGTTGTTGTTTATTTGACGTTGTTGTTGTTATTGTTGTTTATTTGACGTTGTTTTTGTCATTGTTTTTGTTTTTTATTTGACGTTGTTATTGTTGTTGTTTATTTGACGTTGTTGTTGTTGTTGTTTATTTGACGTTGTTATTGTTGTTGACGTTGTTGTTGTTTATTTGATGTTGTTGTTGTTGTTGTTGTTTATTTGACATTGTTGTTGTTGTTGTTGACGTTGTTGTCGTTGTTATTTATTTTACATTGTTGTTGTTGTTATTGTTGTTGTTGTTGTTTATTTGACGTAGTTGTTGTTGTTGTTATTTATTTGACGTTGTTGTTGTTGTTATTGTTTATTTGATGTTGTTGTTTATTTGACATTGTTGTTGTTGTTGTTCTTGACGTTATTGTTGTTGTTGTTCTTGACGTTGTTGTTGTTGTTGTTGTTTATTTGACGTTGTCGTTGTTGACGTTTTTGTTGTTGTTGTTGTTGTTGTTTATTTGACGTTGTTGTTGTTGTTGTTTATTTGACGTTGTTGTTGTTGTTGTTTATTTGACGTTGTTGTTATTGTTGTTTATTTGTCGGTGTTGTTGTTATTTATTTGACGTTGTTGTTGTTGTTTATTTGACGTTGTTGTTGTTGTTGTTGTTTATTTGACGTTGTTTTTGTCATTGTTTTTGTTGTTTATTTGACGTTGTTATTGTTGTTGTTTATTTGATGTTGTTGTTGTTGTTGTTGACGTTGTTGTTGTTGTTTATTTGACGTTGTTGTTGTTGACGTTTTTGTTGTTGTTGTTGTTGTAGTTTATTTGACATTGTTGTTGTTGTTGTTTATTTGACGTTGTTGTTGTTGTTGTTGTTTATTTGACGGTGTTGTTGTTATTGTTGTTTATTTGACGTTGTTGTTGTTGTTGTTTATTTGACGTTGTTATTGTTGTTTATTTGACGTTGTTTTTGTTATTTGACGTTGTTGTTCTTGTTGTTGTATTTGTTGTTGTTGTTGTTGCTTATTTGATGTTGTTGTTGTTATTGTTGTTGTTTATTTGACGTTGTTGTTGCTGTTATTTATTTGACGTTGTTGTTGTTGTTGTTGTTTATTTGACGTTGTTGTTGTTGTTGTTTATTTGATGTTGTTGTTGTTGTTTATTTGACGTTGTTGTTGTTGTTGTTTATTTGATGTTGTTGTTGTTGTTGTTTATTTGACGTTGTTGTTGTTGTTTATTTGATGTTGTTGTTGTTGTTTATTTGATGGTGTTGTTGTTGTTGTTGTTTATTTGACGTTGTTGTTGTTGTTTATTTGACGTTGTTATTGTTGTTTATTTGACGTTGTTGTTGTTTATTTGACGTTGTTGTTGTTATTGACATAGTTGTTGTTGTTGTTTGTTTGACATTGTTGTTGTTGTTGATGTTGTTGTTTATTTGACGTTGTTGTTGTTGTTTATTTGACGTTGTTGTTGTTGTTGACATTGTTGTTGTTGTTGTTGTTTTTGTTTATTTGACATTGTTGTTGTTGTTGTTCATTTGACGTTGTTGTTATTGTTGTTTATTTGACGTTGTTGTTGTTTATTTGACGTTGTTTTTGTCATTGTTTTTGTTGTTTATTTGACGTTGTTATTGTTGTTGGTTATTTGACGTTGTTGTTGTTATTTATTTGAGGTTGTTGTTGTTATTTATTTGACGTTGTTTTAGATGTTGTTGTTTATTTGACGTTGTTGTTGTTGTTTATTTGACATTGTTGTTGTTGTTGACGTTGTTGTTGTTGTTGTTTATTTGACATTGTTGTTGTTGTTGTTGTTGTTAATGTTGCTGGTGTTGTTGTTTATTTGACGTTGTTGTTGTTGTTGTTGTTTATTTGACGTTGTTTTAGTTGTTGTTGTTTTTTTGACGTTGTTGTTGTTGTTGTTGTTGTTTATTTGACGTTGTTTTTGTCATTGTTTTTGTTGTTTATTTGACGTTGTTATTGTTGTTGTTTATTTGACGTTGTTGTTGTTGTTGTTGTTTATTTGACGTTGTTGTTGTTGTTGTTGTTGACGTTGTTGTTGTTGTTTATTTGACGTTTTTGTGGTTGTTGACGATGTTGTTGTTGTTGTTGTTTATTTGACGTTGTTGTTGTTGTTATTGTTGTTGTTTATTTGACGTTGTTGTTGTTGTTGTTTATTTGACGTTGTTGTTGTTGTTGTTTATTTGACGTTGTTGTTGTTGTTGTTTATTTGACGTTGTTGTTATTGTTGTTTATTTGACGGTGTTGTTGTTGTTATTTATTTGACGTTGTTGTTGTTGTTTATTTGACGTTGTTGTTGTTGTTGTTTATTTGACGTTGTTTTTGTCATTGTTTTTGTTGTTTATTTGACGTTGTTATTGTTGTTGTTTATTTGACGTTGTTGTTGTTGTTGTTTATTTGATGTTGTTGTTGTTGTTGTTGACGTTGTTGTTGTTGTTTATTTGACGTTGTTGTTGTTGACGTTTTTGTTGTTGTTGTTGTTGTAGTTTATTTGACATTGTTGTTGTTGTTGTTTATTTGACGTTGTTGTTGTTGTTGTTGTTTATTTGACGGTGTTGTTGTTATTGTTGTTTATTTGACGTTGTTGTTGTTGTTTATTTGACGTTGTTATTGTTGTTTATTTGACGTTGTTTTTGTTATTTGACGTTGTTGTTCTTGTTGTTGTATTTGTTGTTGTTGTTGTTGCTTATTTGATGTTGTTGTTGTTATTGTTGTTGTTTATTTGACGTTGTTGTTGCTGTTGTTTATTTGACGTTGTTGTTGTTGTTGTTGTTGTTGTTGTTTATTTGACGTTGTTGTTGTTGTTGTTGTTTATTTGATGTTGTTGTTGTTGTTGACGTTGTTGTTGTTGTTGTTGTTGTTTATTTGACGTTGTTGTTGTTGTTTATTTGATGTTGTTGTTGTTGTTTATTTGACGGTGTTGTTGTTGTTGTTGTTTATTTGACGTTGTTATTGTTGTTTATTTGACGTTGTTGTTGTTGTTTATTTGACGTTGTTGTTGTTATTGACATAGTTGTTGTTGTTGTTTGTTTGACATTGTTGTTGTTGTTGTTGATGTTGTTGTTTATTTGACGTTGTTGTTGTTGTTGTTGTTATTTAATTTACGTTGTTGTTGTTGTTATTGTTTATTTGACGTTGTTGACGTTGTTGTTGTTGTTGTTGTTGTTGTTTATTTGACGTTGTTGTTGACGTTTTTGTTGTTGTTGTTGTTGTTCATTTGACAATGTTATTGTTGTTGTTTATTTGACGTCGTTGTTGTTGTTGTTGTTGTTTATTTTACGGTGTTGTTGTTGTTATTTATTTGACGTTGTTGTTGTTGTTGTTGTTTATTTGACGTTGTTGTTGTTGTTATTGTTTATTTGACGTTGTTTTTGTCATTGTTTTTGTTGTTTATTTGACGTTGTTATTGTTGTTGTTTATTTGACGTTGTTGTTGTTATTTATTTGACGTTGTTGTTGTTGTTGTTTATTTGACGTTGTTTTAGATGTTGTTGTTTATTTGACGTTGTTGTTGTTGTTTATTTGACATTGTTGTTGTTGTTGACGTTGTTGTTGTTGTTTATTTGACATTGTTGTTGTTGTTGTTGTTGTTGATGTTGCTGGTGTTGTTGTTTATTTGACGTTGTTGTTGTTGTTGTTTATTTGACGTTGTTTTAGTTGTTGTTGTTTTTTTGACGTTGTTGTTGTTGTTTATTTGACGTTGTTTTTGTCATTGTTTTTGTTGTTTATTTGACGTTGTTATTGTTGTTGTTTATTTGACGTTGTTGTTGTTGTTGTTTATTTGACGTTGTTGTTGTTGTTGTTGTTGACGTTGTTGTTGTTGTTTATTTGACATTTTTGTGGTTGTTGATGATGTTGATGTTGTTGTTGTTTATTTGACGTTGTTGTTGTTGTTGTTTATTTGACGTTGTTGTTGTTGTTGTTTATTTGATGTTGTTGTTGTTGTGGTTTATTTGACGTTGTTGTTGTTGTTGTTGTTTATTTGACATTGTTGTTGTTGTTTATTGGATGTTGTTGTTATTGTTGTTTATTTGACGGTGTTATTGTTGTTGTTGTTGTTGTTGTTTATTTGACGTTGTTGTTGTTGACGTTGTTGTTGTTGTTGTTGTTTATTTGACGTTGTTGTTATTGTTGACATAGTTGTTGTTGTTGTTTGTTTGACGTTGTTGTTGTTGTTGTTGTTGATGTTATTGTTTATTTGACGTTGTTGTTGTTGTTGTTTATTTGACGTTGTTGTTGTTGTTGACATTGTTGTTGTTGTTGTTGTTTATTTGACGTTGTTGTTGTTGTTCTTTATTTGACATTGTTGTTGTTGTGGTTCATTTGACGTTGATGTTGTTGTTTATTTAACGTTGTTGTTGTTATTGTTGGTTATTTGACGTTGTTTTTGTCATTGTTTTTGTTGTTTATTTGACGTTGTTATTGTTGTTGTTTATTTGACGTTGTTGTTGTTGTTGTTTATTTGACGTTGTTATTGTTGTTGACGTTGTTGTTGTTTATTTGATGTTGTTGTTGTTGTTGTTGTTGTTTATTTGACGTTGTTGTTGTTGTTGCTGACGTTGTTGTCGTTGTTATTTATTTTACATTGTTGTTGTTGTTATTGTTGTTGTTGTTGTTTATTTGACGTAGTTGTTGTTGTTGTTATTTATTTGACGTTGTTGTTGTTGTTATTGTTTATTTGACGTTGTTGTTTATTTGACATTGTTGTTGTTGTTGTTCTTGACGTTGTTGTTGTTGTTGTTCTTGACGTTGTTGTTGTTGTTGTTGTTTATTTGACGTTGTCGTTGTTGACGTTTTTGTTGTTGTTGTTGTTGTTGTTCATTTGACGTTGTTGTTGTTGTTGTTTATTTGACGTTGTTGTTGTTGTTGTTTATTTGACGTTGTTGTTGTTGTTGTTTATTTGACGTTGTTGTTGTTGTTGTTTATTTGACGTTGTTGTTATTGTTGTTTATTTGACGGTGTTGTTGTTGTTATTTATTTGACGTTGTTGTTGTTGTTTATTTGACGTTGTTGTTGTTATTGACATAGTTTTTGTTGTTGTTTGTTTGACATTGTTGTTGTTGTTGTTGATGTTGTTTATTTGACGTTGTTGTTGTTGTTGTTTATTTGACGTTGTTTTTGTCATTGTTTTTGTTGTTTATTTGACGTTGTTATTGTTGTTGTTTATTTGATGTTGTTGTTGTTGTTTATTTGATGTTGTTGTTGTTGTTGACGTTGTTGTTGTTGTTTATTTGACGTTGTTGTTGTTGACGTTTTTGTTGTTGTTGTTGTTGTAGTTTATTTGACATTGTTGTTGTTGTTGTTTATTTGATGTTGTTGTTGTTGTTGTTGTTTATTTGACGGTGTTGTTGTTGTTATTTATTTGACGTTGTTGTTGTTGTTGTTGTTTATTTGACGTTGTTGTTGTTGTTGTTTATTTGACGTTGTTTTTGTCATTGTTTTTGTTGTTTATTTGACGTTGTTATTGTTGTTGTTTATTTGACGTTGTTGTTGTTATTTATTTGACGTTGTTGTTGTTGTTGTTTATTTGACGTTGTTTTAGATGTTGTTGTTTATTTGACGTTGTTGTTGTTGTTTATTTGACATTGTTGTTGTTGTTGACGTTGTTGTTGTTGTTGTTTATTTGACATTGTTGTTGTTGTTGTTGTTGTTAATGTTGCTGGTGTTGTTGTTTATTTGACGTTGTTGTTGTTGTTGTTGTTTATTTGACGTTGTTTTAGTTGTTGTTGTTTTTTTGACGTTGTTGTTGTTGTTGTTTATTTGACGTTGTTTTTGTCATTGTTTTTGTTGTTTATTTGACGTTGTTATTGTTGTTGTTTATTTGACGTTGTTGTTGTTGTTGTTTATTTGACGTTGTTGTTGTTGTTGTTGACGTTGTTGTTGTTGTTTATTTGACGTTTTTGTGGTTGTTGATGATGTTGTTGTTGTTTATTTGACGTTGTTGTTGTTATTATTGTTGTTGTTTATTTGACGTTGTTGTTGTTGTTGTTTATTTGACGTTGTTGTTGTTGTTGTTTATTTGACGTTGTTGTTGTTGTTGTTTATTTGACGTTGTTGTTATTGTTGTTTATTTGACGGTGTTGTTGTTGTTATTTATTTGACGTTGTTGTTGTTGTTTATTTGACGTTGTTGTTGTTGTTGTTTATTTGACGTTGTTTTTGTCATTGTTTTTGTTGTTTATTTGACGTTGTTATTGTTGTTGTTTATTTGACGTTGTTGTTGTTGTTGTTTATTTGATGTTGTTGTTGTTGTTGTTGACGTTGTTGTTGTTGTTTATTTGATGTTGTTGTTGTTGACGTTTTTGTTGTTGTTGTTGTTGTAGTTTATTTGACATTGTTGTTGTTGTTGTTTATTTGACGTTGTTGTTGTTGTTGTTTATTTGACGGTGTTGTTGTTATTGTTGTTTATTTGACGTTGTTGTTGTTGTTGTTTATTTGACGTTGTTATTGTTGTTTATTTGACGTTGTTTTTGTTATTTGACGTTGTTGTTCTTGTTGTTGTGTTTGTTGTTGTTGTTGTTGCTTATTTGATGTTGTTGTTGTTATTGTTGTTGTTTATTTGATGTTGTTGTTGCTGTTGTTTATTTGACGTTGTTGTTGTTGTTGTTGTTTATTTGACGTTGTTGTTGTTGTTGTTTATTTGATGTTGTTGTTGTTGTTGACGTTGTTGTTGTTGTTGTTTATTTGACGTTGTTGTTGTTGTTTATTTGATGTTGTTGTTGTTGTTTATTTGACGGTGTTGTTGTTGTTGTTGTTTATTTGACGTTGTTGTTGTTGTTTATTTGACGTTGTTGTTGTTGTTTATTTGACGTTGTTGTTGTTGTTTATTTGACGTTGTTGTTGTTATTGACATAGTTTTTGTTGTTGTTTGTTTGACATTGTTGTTGTTGTTGTTGATGTTGTTGTTTATTTGACGTTGTTGTTGTTGTTGTTGTTGTTATTTATTTGACGTTGTTGTTGTTGTTATTGTTTATTTGACGTTGTTGACGTTGTTGTTGTTGTTGTTGTTGTTTATTTGACGTTGTTGTTGTTGACGTTTTTTTTGTTGTTGTTGTTGTTGTTCATTTGACAATGTTATTGTTGTTGTTTATTTAACGTCGTTGTTGTTGTTGTTGTTTATTTTACGGTGTTGTTGTTGTTATTTATTTGACGTTGTTGTTGTTGTTGTTGTTGTTTATTTGACGTTGTTGTTGTTGTTGTTGTTTATTTGACGTTGTTTTTGTCATTGTTTTTGTTGTTTATTTGACGTTGTTATTGTTGTTGTTTATTTGACGTTGTTGTTGTTATTTATTTGACGTTGTTGTTGTTGTTGTTTATTTGACGTTGTTTTAGATGTTGTTGTTTATTTGACGTTGTTGTTGTTGTTTATTTGACATTGTTGTTGTTGTTGACGTTGTTGTTGTTGTTGTTTATTTGACATTGTTGTTGTTGTTGTTGTTGTTGATGTTGCTGGTGTTGTTATTTATTTGACGTTGTTGTTGTTGTTGTTGTTTATTTGACGTTGTTTTAGTTGTTGTTGTTTTTTTGACGTTGTTGTTGTTGTTTATTTGACGTTGTTTTTGTCATTGTTTTTGTTGTTTATTTGACGTTGTTATTGTTGTTGTTTATTTGACGTTGTTGTTGTTGTTGTTTATTTGACGTTGTTGTTGTTGTTGTTGACGTTGTTGTTGTTGTTTATTTGACATTTTTGTGGTTGTTGATGATGTTGATGTTGTTGTTGTTTATTTGACGTTGTTGTTGTTGTTGTTTATTTGACGTTGTTGTTGTTGTTGTTGTTTATTTGATGTTGTTGTTGTTGTGGTTTATTTGACGTTGTTGTTGTTGTTGTTTATTTGACATTGTTGTTGTTGTTTATTGGATGTTGTTGTTATTGTTGTTTATTTGACGGTGTTATTGTTGTTGTTGTTGTTGTTGTTTATTTGACGTTGTTGTTGTTGACGTTGTTGTTGTTGTTGTTTATTTGACGTTGTTGTTATTGTTGACATAGTTGTTGTTGTTGTTTGTTTGACGTTGTTGTTGTTGTTGTTGATGTTATTGTTTATTTGACGTTGTTGTTGTTGTTTATTTGACGTTGTTGTTGTTGTTGACATTGTTGTTGTTGTTGTTGTTTATTTGACGTTGTTGTTGTTGTTCTTTATTTGACATTGTTGTTGTTGTGGTTCATTTGACGTTGATGTTGTTGTTTATTTGACGTTGTTGTTGTTATTGTTGGTTATTTGACGTTGTTTTTGTCATTGTTTTTGTTGTTTATTTGACGTTGTTATTGTTGTTGTTTATTTGACGTTGTTGTTGTTGTTGTTTATTTGACGTTGTTATTGTTGTTGACGTTGTTGTTGTTTATTTGATGTTGTTGTTGTTGTTGTTGTTGTTGTTTATTTGACGTTGTTGTTGTTGTTGCTGACGTTGTTGTCGTTGTTATTTATTTTACATTGTTGTTGTTGTTATTGTTGTTGTTGTTGTTTATTTGACGTAGTTGTTGTTATTGTTATTTATTTGACGTTGTTGTTGTTGTTATTGTTTATTTGACGTTGTTGTTTATTTGACATTGTTGTTGTTGTTGTTCTTGACGTTGTTGTTGTTGTTGTTCTTGACGTTGTTGTTGTTGTTGTTGTTTATTTGACGTTGTCGTTGTTGACGTTTTTGTTGTTGTTGTTGTTGTTGTTCATTTGACGTTGTTGTTGTTGTTGTTTATTTGACGTTGTTGTTGTTGTTGTTTATTTGACGTTGTTGTTATTGTTGTTTATTTGACGGTGTTGTTGTTGTTATTTATTTGACGTTGTTGTTGTTGTTTATTTGACGTTGTTGTTGTTGTTGTTGTTTATTTGACGTTGTTTTTGTCATTGTTTTTGTTGTTTATTTGACGTTGTTATTGTTGTTGTTTATTTGATGTTGTTGTTGTTGTTTATTTGATGTTGTTGTTGTTGTTGTTGACGTTGTTGTTGTTGTTTATTTGACGTTGTTGTTGTTGACGTTTTTGTTGTTGTTGTTGTTGTAGTTTATTTGACATTGTTGTTGTTGTTGTTTATTTGACGTTGTTGTTGTTGTTGTTGTTTATTTGACGGTGTTGTTGTTGTTATTTATTTGACGTTGTTGTTGTTGTTGTTTATTTGACGTTGTTGTTGTTGTTGTTTATTTGACGTTGTTTTTGTCATTGTTTTTGTTGTTTATTTGACGTTGTTATTGTTGTTGTTTATTTGACGTTGTTGTTGTTATTTATTTGACGTTGTTGTTGTTGTTGTTTATTTGACGTTGTTTTAGATGTTGTTGTTTATTTGACGTTGTTGTTGTTGTTTATTTGACATTGTTGTTGTTGTTGACGTTGTTGTTGTTGTTGTTTATTTGACATTGTTGTTGTTGTTGTTGTTGTTAATGTTGCTGGTGTTGTTGTTTATTTGACGTTGTTGTTGTTGTTGTTGTTTATTTGACGTTGTTTTAGTTGTTGTTGTTTTTTTGACGTTGTTGTTGTTGTTGTTTATTTGACGTTGTTTTTGTCATTGTTTTTGTTGTTTATTTGACGTTGTTATTGTTGTTGTTTATTTGACGTTGTTGTTGTTGTTGTTGTTTATTTGACGTTGTTGTTGTTGTTGACGTTGTTGTTGTTGTTTATTTGACGTTTTTGTGGTTGTTGATGATGTTGTTGTTGTTTATTTGACGTTGTTGTTGTTGTTATTGTTGTTGTTTATTTGACGTTGTTGTTGTTGTTGTTTATTTGACGTTGTTGTTGTTGTTGTTTATTTGACGTTGTTGTTGTTGTTGTTTATTTGACGTTGTTGTTATTGTTGTTTATTTGACGGTGTTGTTGTTGTTATTTATTTGACGTTGTTGTTGTTGTTTATTTGACGTTGTTGTTGTTGTTGTTTATTTGACGTTGTTTTTGTCATTGTTTTTGTTGTTTATTTGACGTTGTTATTGTTGTTGTTTATTTGACGTTGTTGTTTATTTGATGTTGTTGTTGTTGTTGTTGACGTTGTTGTTGTTGTTTATTTGATGTTGTTGTTGTTGACGTTTTTGTTGTTGTTGTTGTTGTAGTTTATTTGACATTGTTGTTGTTGTTGTTTATTTGACGTTGTTGTTGTTGTTGTTTATTTGACGGTGTTGTTGTTATTGTTGTTTATTTGACGTTGTTGTTGTTGTTGTTTATTTGACGTTGTTATTGTTGTTTATTTGACGTTGTTTTTGTTATTTGACGTTGTTGTTCTTGTTGTTGTGTTTGTTGTTGTTGTTGTTGCTTATTTGATGTTGTTGTTGTTATTGTTGTTGTTTATTTGACGTTGTTGTTGCTGTTGTTTATTTGACGTTGTTGTTGTTGTTGTTGTTTATTTGACGTTGTTGTTGTTGTTGTTTATTTGATGTTGTTGTTGTTGTTGACGTTGTTGTTGTTGTTGTTTATTTGACGTTGTTGTTGTTGTTTATTTGATGTTGTTGTTGTTGTTTATTTGACGGTGTTGTTGTTGTTGTTGTTTATTTGACGTTGTTGTTGTTGTTTATTTGACGTTAATGTTGTTGTTTATTTGACGTTGTTGTTGTTGTTGTTTATTTGACGTTGTTGTTGTTATTGACATAGTTTTTGTTGTTGTTTGTTTGACATTGTTGTTGTTGTTGTTGATGTTGTTGTTTATTTGACGTTGTTGTTGTTGTTGTTGTTGTTGTTATTTATTTGACGTTGTTGTTGTTGTTATTGTTTATTTGACGTTGTTGACGTTGTTGTTGTTGTTGTTGTTGTTTATTTGACGTTGTTGTTGTTGACGTTTTTGTTGTTGTTGTTGTTGTTGTTCATTTGACAATGTTATTGTTGTTGTTTATTTAACGTCGTTGTTGTTGTTGTTGTTTATTTTACGGTGTTGTTGTTGTTATTTATTTGACGTTGTTGTTGTTGTTGTTGTTTATTTGACGTTGTTGTTGTTGTTGTTGTTGTTTATTTGACGTTGTTTTTGTCATTGTTTTTGTTGTTTATTTGACGTTGTTATTGTTGTTGTTTATTTGACGTTGTTGTTGTTATTTATTTGACGTTGTTGTTGTTGTTGTTTATTTGACGTTGTTTTAGATGTTGTTGTTTATTTGACGTTGTTGTTGTTGTTTATTTGACATTGTTGTTGTTGTTGACGTTGTTGTTGTTGTTGTTTATTTGACATTGTTGTTGTTGTTGTTGTTGATGTTGCTGGTGTTGTTATTTATTTGACGTTGTTGTTGTTGTTGTTGTTTATTTGACGTTGTTTTAGTTGTTGTTGTTTTTTTGACGTTGTTGTTGTTGTTGTTTATTTGACGTTGTTTTTGTCATTGTTTTTGTTGTTTATTTGACGTTGTTATTGTTGTTGTTTATTTGACGTTGTTGTTGTTGTTGTTTATTTGACGTTGTTGTTGTTGTTGTTGTTGACGTTGTTGTTGTTGTTTATTTGACATTTTTGTGGTTGTTGATGATGTTGTTGTTGTTGTTGTTTATTTGACGTTGTTGTTGTTGTTGTTTATTTGACGTTGTTGTTGTTGTTGTTGTTTATTTGATGTTGTTGTTGTTGTGGTTTATTTGACGTTGTTGTTGTTGTTGTTTATTTAACGTTGTTATTGTTGTTGATATTTATTTGACGTTGTTGTTGTTGTTTATTTGACATTGTTGTTGTTGTTTATTGGATGTTGTTGTTATTGTTGTTTATTTGACGGTGTTATTGTTGTTGTTGTTGTTGTTTATTTGACGTTGTTGTTGTTGACGTTGTTGTTGTTGTTGTTGTTGTTTATTTGACGTTGTTGTTGTTGTTGACATAGTTGTTGTTGTTGTTTGTTTGACGTTGTTGTTGTTGTTGATGATGTTATTGTTTATTTGACGTTGTTGTTGTTGTTTATTTGACGTTGTTGTTGTTGTTGACATTGTTGTTGTTGTTGTTGTTTATTTGACGTTGTTGTTGTTGTTCTTTATTTGACATTGTTGTTGTTGTGGTTCATTTGACGTTGATGTTGTTGTTTATTTGACGTTGTTGTTGTTATTGTTGTTTATTTGACGTTGTTTTTGTCATTGTTTTTGTCATGTATTTGACGTTGTTATTGTTGTTGTTTATTTGACGTTGTTGTTGTTGTTGTTTATTTGACGTTGTTATTGTTGTTGACGTTGTTGTTGTTTATTTGATGTTGTTGTTGTTGTTGTTGTTGTTTATTTGACATTGTTGTTGTTGTTGTTGACGTTGTTGTCGTTGTTATTTATTTTACATTGTTGTTGTTGTTATTGTTGTTGTTGTTGTTTATTTGACGTAGTTGTTGTTGTTGTTATTTATTTGACGTTGTTGTTGTTGTTATTGTTTATTTGATGTTGTTGTTTATTTGACATTGTTGTTGTTGTTGTTCTTGACGTTGTTGTTGTTGTTGTTCTTGACGTTGTTGTTGTTGTTGTTGTTTATTTGACGTTGTCGTTGTTGACGTTTTTGTTGTTGTTGTTGTTGTTGTTTATTTGACGTTGTTGTTGTTGTTGTTGTTGTTTATTTGACGTTGTTGTTGTTGTTGTTTATTTGACGTTGTTGTTGTTGTTGTTTATTTGACGTTGTTGTTATTGTTGTTTATTTGACGGTGTTGTTGTTATTTATTTGACGTTGTTGTTGTTGTTTATTTGACGTTGTTGTTGTTGTTGTTTATTTGACGTTGTTTTTGTCATTGTTTTTGTTGTTTATTTGACGTTGTTATTGTTGTTGTTTATTTGACGTTGTTGTTGTTGTTTATTTGATGTTGTTGTTGTTGTTGACGTTGTTGTTGTTGTTTATTTGACGTTGTTGTTGTTGACGTTTTTGTTGTTGTTGTTGTTGTAGTTTATTTGACATTGTTGTTGTTGTTGTTTATTTGACGTTGTTGTTGTTGTTGTTGTTTATTTGACGGTGTTGTTGTTATTGTTGTTTATTTGATGTTGTTGTTGTTGTTGTTGTTTATTTGACGTTGTTATTGTTGTTTATTTGACGTTGTTTTTGTTATTTGACGTTGTTGTTCTTGTTGTTGTATTTGTTGTTGTTGTTGTTGCTTATTTGATGTTGTTGTTGTTATTGTTGTTGTTTATTTGACGTTGTTGTTGCTGTTATTTATTTGACGTTGTTGTTGTTGTTGTTGTTTATTTGACGTTGTTGTTGTTGTTGTTTATTTGATGTTGTTGTTGTTGTTTATTTGACGTTGTTGTTGTTGTTGTTTATTTGATGTTGTTGTTGTTGTTGTTTATTTGACGTTGTTGTTGTTGTTTATTTGATGTTGTTGTTGTTGTTTATTTGATGGTGTTGTTGTTGTTGTTGTTGTTTATTTGACGTTGTTGTTGTTGTTGTTTATTTGACGTTGTTATTGTTGTTTATTTGACGTTGTTGTTGTTGTTTATTTGACGTTGTTGTTGTTATTGACATAGTTGTTGTTGTTGTTTGTTTGACATTGTTGTTGTTGTTGATGTTGTTGTTTATTTGACGTTGTTGTTGTTGTTGACATTGTTGTTGTTGCTGTTGTTTTTGTTTATTTGACATTGTTGTTGTTGTTGTTCATTTGACGTTGTTGTTGTTGTTGTTGTTTATTTGACGTTGTTGTTGTTTATTTGACGTTGTTTTTGTCATTGTTTTTGTTGTTTATTTGACGTTGTTATTGTTGTTGGTTATTTGACGTTGTTGTTGTTATTTATTTGACGTTGTTGTTGTTGTTGTTTATTTGACGTTGTTTTAGATGTTGTTGTTTATTTGACGTTGTTGTTGTTGTTTATTTGACATTGTTGTTGTTGTTGACGTTGTTGTTGTTGTTGTTTATTTGACATTGTTGTTGTTGTTGTTGTTGTTAATGTTGCTGGTGTTGTTGTTTATTTGACGTTGTTGTTGTTGTTGTTTATTTGACGTTGTTTTAGTTGTTGTTGTTTTTTTGACGTTGTTGTTGTTGTTGTTGTTTATTTGACGTTGTTTTTGTCATTGTTTTTGTTGTTTATTTGACGTTGTTATTGTTGTTGTTTATTTGACGTTGTTGTTGTTGTTGTTTATTTGACGTTGTTGTTGTTGTTGTTGTTGACGTTGTTGTTGTTGTTTATTTGACGTTTTTGTGGTTGTTGATGATGTTGTTGTTGTTGTTTATTTGACGTTGTTGTTGTTATTGTTGTTGTTTATTTGACGTTGTTGTTGTTGTTGTTTATTTGACGTTGTTGTTGTTGTTGTTTATTTGACGTTGTTGTTGTTGTTGTTTATTTGACGTTGTTGTTATTGTTGTTTATTTGACGGTGTTGTTGTTGTTATTTATTTGACGTTGTTGTTGTTGTTTATTTGACGTTGTTGTTGTTGTTGTTTATTTGACGTTGTTTTTGTCATTGTTTTTGTTGTTTATTTGACGTTGTTATTGTTGTTGTTTATTTGACGTTGTTGTTGTTGTTGTTTATTTGATGTTGTTGTTGTTGTTGTTGACGTTGTTGTTGTTGTTTCTTTGACGTTGTTGTTGTTGACGTTTTTGTTGTTGTTGTTGTTGTTGTAGTTTATTTGACATTGTTGTTGTTGTTGTTTATTTGACGTTGTTGTTGTTGTTGTTTATTTGACGGTGTTGTTGTTATTGTTGTTTATTTGACGTTGTTGTTGTTGTTTATTTGACGTTGTTATTGTTGTTTATTTGACGTTGTTTTTGTTATTTGACATTGTTGTTCTTGTTGTTGTATTTGTTGTTGTTGTTGTTGCTTATTTGATGTTGTTGTTGTTATTGTTGTTGTTTATTTGACGTTGTTGTTGTTGTTGTTTATTTGACGTTGTTGTTGTTGTTGTTGTTGTTGTTTATTTGACGTTGTTGTTGTTGTTGTTGTTTATTTGATGTTGTTGTTGTTGTTGACGTTGTTGTTGTTGTTGTTGTTTATTTGACGTTGTTGTTGTTGTTTATTTGACGTTGTTGTTGTTGTTTGTTTGACATTGTTGTTGTTGTTGTTGATGTTGTTGTTTATTTGACGTTGTTGTTGTTGTTGTTGTTATTTATTTGACGTTGTTGTTGTTGTTATTGTTTATTTGACGTTGTTGACAATGTTGTTGTTGTTGTTGTTGTTTATTTGACGTTGTTGTTGTTGACGTTTTTGTTGTTGTTGTTGTTGTTCATTTGACAATGTTATTGTTGTTGTTTATTTGACGTCGTTGTTGTTGTTGTTGTTTATTTTACGGTGTTGTTGTTGTTATTTATTTGACGTTGTTGTTGTTGTTGTTGTTGTTTATTTGACGTTGTTGTTGTTGTTGTTGTTGTTTATTTGACGTTGTTTTTGTCATTGTTTTTGTTGTTTATTTGACGTTGTTATTGTTGTTGTTTATTTGACGTTGTTGTTGTTATTTATTTGACGTTGTTGTTGTTGTTGTTTATTTGACGTTGTTTTAGATGTTGTTGTTTATTTGACGTTGTTGTTGTTGTTTATTTGACATTGTTGTTGTTGTTGACGTTGTTGTTGTTGTTGTTTATTTGACATTGTTGTTGTTGTTGTTGTTGTTGATGTTGCTGGTGTTGTTGTTTATTTGACGTTGTTGTTGTTGTTGTTTATTTGACGTTGTTTTAGTTGTTGTTGTTTTTTTGACGTTGTTGTTGTTGTTTATTTGACGTTGTTTTTGTCATTGTTTTTGTTGTTTATTTGACGTTGTTATTGTTGTTGTTTATTTGACGTTGTTGTTGTTGTTTATTTGACGTTGTTGTTGTTGTTGTTGTTGACGTTGTTGTTGTTGTTTATTTGACATTTTTGTGGTTGTTGATGATGTTGTTGTTGTTGTTGTTTATTTGACGTTGTTGTTGTTGTTGTTTATTTGACGTTGTTGTTGTTGTTGTTGTTTATTTGATGTTGTTGTTGTTGTGGTTTATTTGACGTTGTTGTTGTTGTTGTTTATTTAACGTTGTTATTGTTGTTGATATTTATTTGACGTTGTTGTTGTTGTTTATTTGACATTGTTGTTGTTGTTTATTGGATGTTGTTGTTATTGTTGTTTATTTGACGGTGTTATTGTTGTTGTTGTTGTTTATTTGACGTTGTTGTTGTTGACGTTGTTGTTGTTGTTGTTGTTTATTTGACGTTGTTGTTGTTGTTGACATAGTTGTTGTTGTTGTTTGTTTGACGTTGTTGTTGTTGATGTTGATGTTATTGTTTATTTGACGTTGTTGTTGTTGTTTATTTGACGTTGTTGTTGTTGTT
Organism: Vicia faba; assembly: GCA_948472305.1. Classification (NCBI taxonomy): domain Eukaryota; kingdom Viridiplantae; phylum Streptophyta; class Magnoliopsida; order Fabales; family Fabaceae; genus Vicia; species Vicia faba. The sequence continues at coordinate 460,921,179 of OX451739.1, read as the reverse complement.
GACATTGTTGTTGTTGTTGTTGTTTATTTGACGTTGTTGTTGTTGTTCTTTATTTGACATTGTTGTTGTTGTGGTTCATTTGACGTTGATGTTGTTGTTTATTTGACGTTGTTGTTGTTATTGTTGTTTATTTGACGTTGTTTTTGTCATTGTTTTTGTTGTTTATTTGACGTTGTTATTGTTGTTGTTTATTTGACGTTGTTGTTGTTGTTTATTTGACGTTGTTATTGTTGTTGACGTTGTTGTTGTTTATTTGACGTTGTTGTTGTTGTTGCTGACGTTGTTGTCGTTGTTATTTATTTTACATTGTTGTTGTTATTGTTATTGTTGTTGTTGTTGTTTATTTGACGTAGTTGTTGTTGTTGTTATTTATTTGACGTTGTTGTTGTTGTTATTGTTTATTTGACGTTGTTGTTTATTTGACATTGTTGTTGTTGTTGTTCTTGACGTTGTTGTTGTTGTTGTTCTTGACGTTGTTGTTGTTGTTGTTGTTTATTTGACGTTGTCGTTGTTGACGTTTTTGTTGTTGTTGTTATTGTTGTTTATTTGACGTTGTTGTTGTTGTTGTTTATTTGACGTTGTTGTTGTTGTTGTTTATTTGACGTTGTTGTTATTGTTGTTTATTTGACGGTGTTGTTGTTGTTATTTATTTGACGTTGTTGTTGTTGTTTATTTGACGTTGTTGTTGTTGTTGTTTATTTGACGTTGTTTTTGTCATTGTTTTTGTTGTTTATTTGACGTTGTTATTGTTGTTGTTTATTTGACGTTGTTGTTGTTGTTGTTTATTTGATGTTGTTGTTGTTGTTGTTGACGTTGTTGTTGTTGTTTCTTTGACGTTGTTGTTGTTGACGTTTTTGTTGTTGTTGTTGTTGTTGTAGTTTATTTGACATTGTTGTTGTTGTTGTTTATTTGACGTTGTTGTTGTTGTTGTTTATTTGACGGTGTTGTTGTTATTGTTGTTTATTTGACGTTGTTGTTGTTGTTTATTTGACGTTGTTATTGTTGTTTATTTGACGTTGTTTTTGTTATTTGACATTGTTGTTCTTGTTGTTGTATTTGTTGTTGTTGTTGTTGCTTATTTGATGTTGTTGTTGTTATTGTTGTTGTTTATTTGACGTTGTTGTTGTTGTTGTTTATTTGACGTTGTTGTTGTTGTTGTTGTTGTTGTTTATTTGACGTTGTTGTTGTTGTTGTTGTTTATTTGATGTTGTTGTTGTTGTTGACGTTGTTGTTGTTGTTGTTGTTTATTTGACGTTGTTGTTGTTGTTTATTTGACGTTGTTGTTGTTGTTTGTTTGACATTGTTGTTGTTGTTGTTGATGTTGTTGTTTATTTGACGTTGTTGTTGTTGTTGTTGTTATTTATTTGACGTTGTTGTTGTTGTTATTGTTTATTTGACGTTGTTGACAATGTTGTTGTTGTTGTTGTTGTTTATTTGACGTTGTTGTTGTTGACGTTTTTGTTGTTGTTGTTGTTGTTGTTCATTTGACAATGTTATTGTTGTTGTTTATTTGACGTCGTTGTTGTTGTTGTTGTTTATTTTACGGTGTTGTTGTTGTTATTTATTTGACGTTGTTGTTGTTGTTGTTGTTGTTTATTTGACGTTGTTGTTGTTGTTGTTGTTGTTTATTTGACGTTGTTTTTGTCATTGTTTTTGTTGTTTATTTGACGTTGTTATTGTTGTTGTTTATTTGACGTTGTTGTTGTTATTTATTTGACGTTGTTGTTGTTGTTGTTTATTTGACGTTGTTTTAGATGTTGTTGTTTATTTGACGTTGTTGTTGTTGTTTATTTGACATTGTTGTTGTTGTTGACGTTGTTGTTGTTGTTGTTTATTTGACATTGTTGTTGTTGTTGTTGTTGTTGTTGATGTTGCTGGTGTTGTTGTTTATTTGACGTTGTTGTTGTTGTTGTTTATTTGACGTTGTTTTAGTTGTTGTTGTTTTTTTGACGTTGTTGTTGTTGTTTATTTGACGTTGTTTTTGTCATTGTTTTTGTTGTTTATTTGACGTTGTTATTGTTGTTGTTTATTTGACGTTGTTGTTGTTGTTTATTTGACGTTGTTGTTGTTGTTGTTGTTGACGTTGTTGTTGTTGTTTATTTGACATTTTTGTGGTTGTTGATGATGTTGTTGTTGTTGTTGTTTATTTGACGTTGTTGTTGTTGTTGTTTATTTGACGTTGTTGTTGTTGTTGTTGTTTATTTGATGTTGTTGTTGTTGTGGTTTATTTGACGTTGTTGTTGTTGTTGTTTATTTAACGTTGTTATTGTTGTTGATATTTATTTGACGTTGTTGTTGTTGTTTATTTGACATTGTTGTTGTTGTTTATTGGATGTTGTTGTTATTGTTGTTTATTTGACGGTGTTATTGTTGTTGTTGTTGTTTATTTGACGTTGTTGTTGTTGACGTTGTTGTTGTTGTTGTTGTTTATTTGACGTTGTTGTTGTTGTTGACATAGTTGTTGTTGTTGTTTGTTTGACGTTGTTGTTGTTGATGTTGATGTTATTGTTTATTTGACGTTGTTGTTGTTGTTTATTTGACGTTGTTGTTGTTGTTGACATTGTTGTTGTTGTTGTTGTTTATTTGACGTTGTTGTTGTTGTTCTTTATTTGACATTGTTGTTGTTGTGGTTCATTTGACGTTGATGTTGTTGTTTATTTGACGTTGTTGTTGTTATTGTTGTTTATTTGACGTTGTTTTTGTCATTGTTTTTGTTGTTTATTTGACGTTGTTATTGTTGTTGTTTATTTGACGTTGTTGTTGTTGTTTATTTGACGTTGTTATTGTTGTTGACGTTGTTGTTGTTTATTTGACGTTGTTGTTGTTGTTGCTGACGTTGTTGTCGTTGTTATTTATTTTACATTGTTGTTGTTATTGTTATTGTTGTTGTTGTTGTTTATTTGACGTAGTTGTTGTTGTTGTTATTTATTTGACGTTGTTGTTGTTGTTATTGTTTATTTGACGTTGTTGTTTATTTGACATTGTTGTTGTTGTTGTTCTTGACGTTGTTGTTGTTGTTGTTCTTGACGTTGTTGTTGTTGTTGTTGTTTATTTGACGTTGTCGTTGTTGACGTTTTTGTTGTTGTTGTTATTGTTGTTTATTTGACGTTGTTGTTGTTGTTGTTTATTTGACGTTGTTGTTGTTGTTGTTTATTTGACGTTGTTGTTATTGTTGTTTATTTGACGGTGTTGTTGTTGTTATTTATTTGACGTTGTTGTTGTTGTTTATTTGACGTTGTTGTTGTTGTTGTTTATTTGACGTTGTTTTTGTCATTGTTTTTGTTGTTTATTTGACGTTGTTATTGTTGTTGTTTATTTGATGTTGTTGTTGTTGTTTATTTGATGTTGTTGTTGTTGTTGACGTTGTTGTTGTTGTTTATTTGACGTTGTTGTTGTTGACGTTTTTGTTGTTGTTGTTGTTGTAGTTTATTTGACATTGTTGTTGTTGTTGTTTATTTGACGTTGTTGTTGTTGTTGTTGTTTATTTGACGGTGTTGTTGTTATTGTTGTTTATTTGACGTTGTTGTTGTTGTTGTTTATTTGACGTTGTTATTGTTGTTTATTTGACGTTGTTTTTGTTATTTGACGTTGTTGTTCTTGTTGTTGTATTTGTTGTTGTTGTTGTTGCTTATTTGATGTTGTTGTTGTTATTGTTGTTGTTTATTTGACGTTGTTGTTGCTGTTATTTATTTGACGTTGTTGTTGTTGTTGTTGTTGTTGTTTATTTGACGTTGTTGTTGTTGTTGTTGTTTATTTGATGTTGTTGTTGTTGTTGTTTATTTGACGTTGTTGTTGTTGTTTATTTGATGTTGTTGTTGTTGTTTATTTGACGGTGTTGTTGTTGTTGTTTATTTGACGTTGTTGTTGTTGTTGTTTATTTGACGTTGTTATTGTTGTTTATTTGACGTTGTTGTTGTTGTTTATTTGACGTTGTTGTTGTTATTGACATAGTTGTTGTTGTTGTTTGTTTGACATTGTTGTTGTTGTTGATGTTGTTGTTTATTTGACGTTGTTGTTGTTGTTTATTTGACGTTGTTGTTGTTGTTGACATTGTTGTTGTTGTTGTTGTTTTTGTTTATTTGACATTGTTGTTGTTGTTGTTCATTTGACGTTGTTGTTGTTGTTGTTTATTTGACGTTGTTGTTGTTTATTTGACGTTGTTTTTGTCATTGTTTTTGTTGTTTATTTGACGTTGTTATTGTTGTTGTTTATTTGACGTTGTTGTTGTTGTTGTTGTTTATTTGGCGTTGTTATTGTTGTTGACGTTGTTGTTGTTTATTTGATGTTGTTGTTGTTGTTGTTGTTTATTTGACGTTGTTGTTGTTGTTGCTGACGTTGTTGTTGTTGTTATTTATTTTACATTGTTGTTGTTGTTATTGTTGTTGTTGTTGTTTATTTGACGTAGTTGTTGTTGTTGTTATTTATTTGACGTTGTTGTTGTTGTTATTGTTTATTTGACGTTGTTGTTTATTTGACATTGTTGTTGTTGTTGTTCTTGACGTTGTTGTTGTTGTTGTTGTTCTTGACGTTGTTGTTGTTGTTGTTGTTTATTTGACGTTGTCGTTGTTGACGTTTTTGTTGTTGTTGTTGTTGTTTATTTGACGTTGTTGTTGTTGTTTATTTGACGTTGTTGTTGTTGTTGTTTATTTGACGTTGTTGTTATTGTTGTTTATTTGACGGTGTTGTTGTTGTTATTTATTTGACGTTGTTGTTGTTGTTTATTTGACGTTGTTGTTGTTGTTGTTTATTTGACGTTGTTTTTGTCATTGTTTTTGTTGTTTATTTGACATTGTTATTGTTGTTGTTTATTTGACATTGTTGTTGTTGTTTATTTGATGTTGTTGTTGTTGTTGACGTTGTTGTTGTTGTTTATTTGACGTTGTTGTTGTTGACATTTTTGTTGTTGTTGTTGTTGTAGTTTATTTGACATTGTTGTTGTTGTTGTTTATTTGACTTTATTGTTGTTGTTGTTTATTTGACGGTGTTGTTGTTATTGTTGTTTATTTGACGTTGTTGTTGTTGTTGTTGTTTATTTGACGTTGTTATTGTTGTTTATTTGACGTTGTTTTTGTTATTTGACGTTGTTGTTCTTGTTGTTGTATTTGTTGTTGTTGTTGTTGCTTATTTGATGTTGTTGTTGTTATTGTTGTTGTTTATTTGACGTTGTTGTTGTTGTTGTTGTTGTTGTTTATTTGACGTTGTTGTTGTTGTTGTTGTTTATTTGATGTTGTTGTTGTTGTTGACGTTGTTGTTGTTGTTGTTGTTTATTTGACGTTGTTGTTGTTGTTTATTTGATGTTGTAGTTGTTGTTTATTTGACGGTGTTGTTGTTGTTGTTGTTGTTGTTGTTTATTTGACGTTGTTGTTGTTGTTGTTTATTTGACGTTGTTGTTGTTGTTTATTTGACATTGTTGTTGTTGTTTATTTGACGTTGTTGTTGTTATTGACATAGTTGTTGTTGTTGTTTGTTTGACATTGTTGTTGTTGTTGATGTTGTTGTTTATTTGACGTTGTTGTTGTTGTTTATTTGACGTTGTTGTTGTTGTTGACATTGTTGTTGTTGTTGTTGTTTTTGTTTATTTGACATTGTTGTTGTTGTTGTTCATTTGACGTTGTTGTTGTTGTTTATTTGACGTTGTTGTTGTTTATTTGACGTTGTTTTTGTCATTGTTTTTGTTGTTTATTTGACGTTGTTATTGTTGTTGTTTATTTGACGTTGTTGTTGTTGTTTATTTGACGTTGTTATTGTTGTTGACGTTGTTGTTGTTGTTTATTTGACGTTGTTGTTGTTGTTGTTTATTTGACGTTGTTGTCTTTGTTGACGTTGTTGTTGTTGTTGTTATTTATTTGACATTGTTGTTGTTGTTATTGTTGTTGTTGTTGTTTATTTGACGTTGTTGTTGTTGTTGTTATTTATTTGACGTTGTTGTTGTTGTTATTGTTTATTTGACGTTGTTGTTGTTGTTTATTTGACGTTGTTGTTGTTGTTGTTGTTGTTGTTTATTTGACGTTGTTGTTGTTGACGTTTTTGTTGTTGTTCATTTGACAATGTTATTGTTGTTGTTTATTTGACGTTGTTGTTGTTGTTGTTGTTGTTGTTGTTGTTTATTTAACAGTGTTGTTGTTGTTATTTATTTGACGTTGTTGTTGTTGTTGTTTATTTGACGTTGTTGTTGTTGTTGTTTATTTGACGTTGTTTTTGTCATTGTTTTTGTTGTTTATTTGACGTTGTTATTGTTGTTGTTTATTTGACGTTGTTGTTGTTATTTATTTGACGTTGTTTTAGATGTTGTTGTTTATTTGACGTTGTTGTTGTTGTTGTTTATTTGACATTGTTGTTGTTGTTGACGTTATTGTTGTTGTTGTTTATTTGACATTGTTGTTGTTGTTGTTGATGACGTTGTTGGTGTTGTTGTTTATTTGACGTTGTTGTTGTTGTTTATTTGACGTTGTTTTAGTTGTTGTTGTTTATTTGACGTTGTTGTTGTTGACATTGTTATTGTTGTGGTTTATTTGACATTGTTGTTGTTGTTGTTTATTTGACGTAGTTGTTGTTATTGACGTTGTAGTTGTTGTTGTTGTTGTTTATTTGACGTTTTTGTTGTTGTTGATGATGTTGTTGTTGTTATTTATTTGACATTGTTGTTATTGTTTATTTGACGTTGTTGTTGTTTTTTATTTGACGTTGTTGTTGTTGTTATTGTTGTTGTTTATTTGACGTTGTTGTTGTTGTTGTTGTTTATTTGATGTTGTTGTTGTTGTTGTTTATTTGACGTTGTTGTTGTTGTTGACATTGTTGTTGTTGTTGTTTATTTGACGTTGTTGTTGTTGTTGTTTAATTGACATTGTTGTTGTTGTTGTTCATTTGACGTTGATGTTGTTGTTTATTTGACGTTGTTGTTGTTGTTGTTGTTTATTTGACGTTGTTTTTGTCATTGTTTTTGTTGTTTATTTGACGTTGTTATTGTTGTTGTTTATTTGATGTTGTTGTTGTTGTTGTTGTTTATTTGACGTTGTTATTGTTGTTGACGTTGTTGTTGTTGTTTATTTGATGTTGTTGTTGTTGTTGTTTATTTGACGTTGTTGTTGTTGCTGACGTTGTTGCTGTTGTTATTTATTTTACATTGTTGTTGTTGTTGTTATTGTTGTTGTTGTTTATTTGACGTTGTTGTTGTTGTTGTTATTTATTTGACGTTGTTGTTGTTGTTATTGTTTATTTGACGTTGTTGTTTATTTGACGTTGTTGTTGTTGTTGTTGACGTTGTTGTTGTTGTTTATTTGACGTTGTCGTTGTTGACGTTTTTGTTGTTGTTATTGTTGTTTATTTGACGTTGTTGTTGTTGTTGTTTATTTGACGTTGTTGTTATTGTTGTTTATTTGACGGTGTTGTTGTTGTTGTTATTTATTTGACGTTGTTGTTGTTGTTTATTTGACGTTGTTGTTGTTGTTTATTTGACGTTGTTTTTGTCATTGTTTTTGTTGTTTATTTGACGTTGTTATTGTTGTTGTTTATTTGACGTTGTTTTGTTGTTTATTTGACGTTGTTGTAGTTGACGTTGTTGTTGTTGTTGTTTATTTGACGTTGTTGTTGTTGTTGTTTATTTGACGTTGTTGTTGTTATTGACATTGTTGTTGTTGTTGTTATTTATTTGACTTTGTTGTTGTTATTGTTGTTGTTGTTGTTGTTTATTTGATGTTGTTGTTGTTGTTATTTATTTGACGTTGTTGTTGTTGTTTATTTGACATTGTTGTTGCTTTTGTTGTTTATTTGACGTTGTTGTTGTTGTTTATTTGACGTTGTTGTTGTTGTTGACGTTGTTGTTGTTGTTTATTTGACGTTGTTGTTGTTGTTGAGGTTTTTGTTGTTGTTGTTGTTTATTTGACGTTGTTGTTGTTGTTTATTTGACGTTGTTGTTGTTGTTGTTTATTTGATGGTGTTGTTGTTATTGTTGTTTATTTGACATTGTTGTTGTTGTTGTTTATTTGACGTTGTTATTGTTGTTTATTTGACGTTGTTTTTGTTATTTGACGTTGTTGTTGTTGTATTTGTTGTTGTTGTTGTTGCTTATTTGATGTTGTTGTTATTGTTGTTGTTTATTTGACGTTGTTGTTGCTGTTGTTTATTTGACGTTGTTGTTGTTGTTGTTTATTTGACGTTGTTGTTGTTGTTGACATTGTTGTTGTTGTTGTTTATTTGACGTTGTTGTTATTGTTGTTTATTTGACATTGTTGTTGTTGTTGTTCATTTGACGTTGATGTTGTTGTTTATTTGACGTTGTTGTTGTTGTTGTTTATTTGACGGTGTTTTTGTCATTGTTTTTGTTGTTTATTTGACGTTGTTATTGTTGTTGTTTATTTGATGTTGTTGTTGTTGTTTATTTGACGTTGTTATTGTTGTTGACGTTGTTGTTGTTGTTTATTTGATGTTGTTGTTGTTGTTGTTGTTTATTTGAAGTTGTTGTTGTTGCTGACGTTGTTGTTGTTGTTATTTATTTTACATTGTTGTTGTTGTTGTTATTGTTGTTGTTGTTGTTTATTTGACGTTGTCGTTGTTGTTGTTATTTATTTGACGTTGTTGTTGTTGTTATTGTTTATTTGACGTTGTTGTTTATTTGACGTTGTTGTTGTTGTTGTTGTTGACGTTGTTGTTGTTGTTTATTTGACGTTGTTGTTGTTGACGTTTTTGTTGTTGTTATTGTTGTTTATTTGACGTTGTTGTTGTTGTTGTTTATTTGACGTTGTTGTTATTGTTGTTTATTTGACGGTGTTGTTGTTGTTGTTATTTATTTGACGTTGTTGTTGTTGTTTATTTGACGTTGTTGTTGTTGTTTATTTGACGTTGTTTTTGTCATTGTTTTTGTTGTTTATTTGACGTTGTTATTGTTGTTGTTTATTTGACATTGTTGTTGTTGTTTATTTGACGTTGTTGTAGTTGACGTTGTTGTTGTTGTTTATTTGACGTTGTTGTTGTTGTTGTTGTTTATTTGACGTTGTTGTTGTTATTGACATTGTTGTTGTTGTTATTTATTTGACTTTGTTGTTATTATTGTTGTTGTTGTTGTTGTTTATTTGACGTTGTTGTTGTTATTTATTTGACGTTGTTGTTGTTGTTTATTTGACATTGTTGTTGTTGTTGTTGTTGTTTATTTGACGTTGTTGTTGTTGTTTATTTGACGTTGTTGTTGTTGTTGTTGACGTTGTTGTTGTTGTTTATTTGATGTTGTTGTTGTTGTTGACGTTTTTGTTGTTGTTGTTGTTTAGTTGACGTTGTTGTTGTTGTTTATTTGACGTTGTTGTTGTTGTTGTTTATTTGACGGTGTTGTTGTTATTGTTGTTTATTTGACGTTGTTGTTGTTGTTGTTTATTTGACGTTGTTATTGTTGTTTATTTGACGTTGTTTTTGTTATTTGACGTTGTTGTTGTTGTTGTATTTGTTGTTGTTGTTGCTTATTTGATGTTGTTGTTATTGTTGTTGTTTATTTGACGTTGTTGTTACTGTTGTTTATTTGACGTTGTTGTTGTTGTTGTTGTTTATTTGACGTTGTTGTTGTTGTTTATTTGATGTTGTTGTTGTTGTTGTTGACGTTGTTGTTGTTGTTGTTGTTGTTCTTGTTGTTTATTTGACGTTGTTGTTGTTGTTTATTTGACGTTGTTGTTGTTGTTGATATTTATTTGACGTTGTTGTTGTTGTTGTTTATTTGACGTTGTTGTTGTTGTTGTTTATTTGATGTTGTTGTTGTTGCTGTTTATTTGACGGTGTTTTTGTTGTTGTTGTTGTTTATTTGACGTTGTTGTTGTTGTTTATTTGACGTTGTTGTTGTTATTGACATAGTTGTTGTTGTTGTTGTTTGTTTGACATTGTTGTTGTTGTTGATGTTGTTGTTTATTTGACGTTGTTGTTGTTGTTGACATTGTTGTTGTTGTTGTTCATTTGACGTTGTTGTTGTTGTTGTTTATTTGACGTTGTTGTTGTTTATTTGACGTTGTTATTGTTGTTGTTTATTTGACGTTGTTGTTGTTGTTTATTTGACGTTGTTATTGTTGTTGACGTTGTTGTTGTTGTTTATTTGACGTTGTTGTTGTTGTTGTTTATTTGACGTTGTTGTCTTTGTTGACGTCGTTTTTGTTGTTGTTATTTATTTGACATTGTTGTTGTTGTTATTGTTGTTGTTGTTGTTGTTTATTTGGCGTTGTTGTTGTTGTTATTTATTTGACGTTGTTGTTGTTGTTATTGTTTATTTGAGGTTGTTGTTTATTTGACGTTGTTGTTGTTGTTATTTATTTGACGTTGTTGTTGTTGTTGTTGTTTATTTGACGTTGTTGTTCTTGGTGTTTATTTGACGTTGTTTTTGTCATTGTTTTTGTTGTTTATTTGACGTTGTTATTGTTGTTGTTTATTTGACGTTGTTGTTGTTATTTATTGGACGTTGTTGTTGTTGTTATTTATTTGACGTTGTTTTAGATGTTGTTGTTTATTTGACGTTGTTGTTGTTGTTTATTTGACATTGTTGTTGTTGTTGACGTTGTTGTTGTTGTTGTTGTTTATTTGACATTGTTGTTGTTGTTGTTGGCGTTGTTGGTGTTGTTGTTTATTTGACGTTGTTGTTCTTGTTGTTTATTTGACGTTGTTTTAGTTGTTGTTGTTTATTTGACGTTGTTGTTGTTGACATTGTTATTATTGTGGTTTATTTGACGTTGTTGTTGTTGTTGTTTATTTGACGTAGATGTTGTTATTGACGTTGTAGTTGTTGTTGTTGTTGTTTAGTTGACGTTTTTGTTGTTGTTGATGATGTTGTTGTTGTTGTTCATTTGACATTGTTGTTATTGTTTATTTGACGTTGTTGTTGTTGTTTATTTGACGTTGTTGTTGTTGTTATTATTGTTGTTTATTTGACGTTGTTGTTGTTGTTTTTTATTTGATGTTGTTGTTGTTGTTGTTTATTTGACGTTGTTGTTGTTGTTTATTTGACGTTGTTGTTGTTGTTGATATTTATTTGACGTTGTTGTTGTTGTTTATTTGACGTTGTTGTTGTTGTTTATTGGATGTTGTTGTTATTGTTGTTTATTTGACGGGGTTGTTATTGTTGTTGTTGTTTATTTGATGTTGTTGTTGTTAACATTGTTGTTGTTATTGTTGTTGTTTATTTGACGTTGTTGTTGTTGTTGACATAGTTGTTGTTGTTGTTGTTGTTTGTTTGACGTTGTTGTTGTTGTTGACGTTGTTGTTTATTTGACGTTGTTGTTGTTGTTGACATTGTTGTTGTTGTTGTTTATTTGACGTTGTTGTTGTTGTTGTTATTTATTTGACGTTGTTGTTGTTGTTGTTGTTTATTTGACATTGTTGTTGTTGTTCATTTGACGTTGATGTTGTTGTTTATTTGACGTTGTTGTTGTTGTTTATTTGACGTTGTTTTTGTCATTGTTTTTGTTGTTTATTTGACGTTGTTATTGTTGTTGTTTATTTTACGTTGTTGTTGTTGTTTATTTGACGTTGTTATTGTTGTTGACGTTGTTGTTGTTGTTTATTTGATGTTGTTGTTGTTGATGATGTTTATTTGACGTTGTTGTTGTTGGTGACGTTGTTGTTGTTGTTGTTACTTATTTTACATTGTTGTTGTTGTTATTGTTGTTGTTGTTGTTTATTTGACGTTGTTGTTGTTGTTGTTATTTATTTAACGTTGTTGTTGTTGTTATTGTTTATTTGACGTTGTTGTTTAATTGACGTTGTTGTTGTTGTTGTTGACGTTGTTGTTGTTGTTGTTTATTTGATGTTGTCGTTGTTGACGTTTTTGTTGTTGTTGTTGTTGTTTATTTGACGTTGTTGTTGTTGTTGTTTATTTGACGTTGTTGTTGTTGTTTATTTGACGGTGTTGTTGTTGTTATTTATTTGACGTTGTTGTTGTTGTTGTTGTTTATTTGACGTTGTTGTTGTTGTTATTTATTTGACGTTGTTTTTGTCGTTGTTTTTGTTGTTTATTTGACGTTGTTATTGTTGTTGTTTATTTGACGTTGTTGTTGTTATTTATTTGACGTTGTTGTTGTTGTTGTTGTTGTTGTTTATTTGACCTTGTTTTAGATGTTGTTGTTTATTTGACGTTGTGTTGTTGTTTATTTGACATTGTTGTTGTTGTTGACATTGTTGTTGTTGTTGTTTATTTGACATTGTTGTTGTTGTTGTTGTTGTTGACGTTGTTGGTGTTGTTGTTTATTTGACGTTGTTGTTGTTGTTTATTTGACGTTGTTTTAGTTGTTGTTGTTTATTTGACGTTGTTGTTGTTGACATTGTTATTGTTGCGGTTTATTTGACGTTGTTGTTGTTGTTTATTTGACGTAGATGTTGTTATTGACGTTGTAGTTGTTGTTGTTGTTGTTGTTTATTTGATGTTTTTGTTGTTGTTGATGATGTTGTTGTTGTTGTTTATTTGACGTTGTTGTTGCTTTTGTTGTTTATTTGACGTTGTTGTTGTTGTTTATTTGACGTTGTTGTTGTTGTTGACGTTGTTGTTGTTGTTTATTTGACGTTGTTGTTGTTGTTGAGGTTTTTGTTGTTGTTGTTGTTTATTTGACGTTGTTGTTGTTGTTTATTTGACGTTGTTGTTGTTGTTGTTTATTTGATGGTGTTGTTGTTATTGTTGTTTATTTGACATTGTTGTTGTTGTTGTTTATTTGACGTTGTTATTGTTGTTTATTTGACGTTGTTTTTGTTATTTGACGTTGTTGTTGTTGTATTTGTTGTTGTTGTTGTTGCTTATTTGATGTTGTTGTTATTGTTGTTGTTTATTTGACGTTGTTGTTGCTGTTGTTTATTTGACGTTGTTGTTGTTGTTGTTTATTTGACGTTGTTGTTGTTGTTGACATTGTTGTTGTTGTTGTTTATTTGACGTTGTTGTTATTGTTGTTTATTTGACATTGTTGTTGTTGTTGTTCATTTGACGTTGATGTTGTTGTTTATTTGACGTTGTTGTTGTTGTTGTTTATTTGACGTTGTTTTTGTCATTGTTTTTGTTGTTTATTTGACGTTGTTATTGTTGTTGTTTATTTGATGTTGTTGTTGTTGTTTATTTGACGTTGTTATTGTTGTTGACGTTGTTGTTGTTGTTTATTTGATGTTGTTGTTGTTGTTGTTGTTTATTTGAAGTTGTTGTTGTTGCTGACGTTGTTGTTGTTGTTATTTATTTTACATTGTTGTTGTTGTTGTTATTGTTGTTGTTGTTGTTTATTTGACGTTGTCGTTGTTGTTGTTATTTATTTGACGTTGTTGTTGTTGTTATTGTTTATTTGACGTTGTTGTTTATTTGACGTTGTTGTTGTTGTTGTTGTTGTTGACGTTGTTGTTGTTGTTTATTTGACGTTGTTGTTGTTGACGTTTTTGTTGTTGTTATTGTTGTTTATTTGACGTTGTTGTTGTTGTTGTTTATTTGACGTTGTTGTTATTGTTGTTTATTTGACGGTGTTGTTGTTGTTGTTATTTATTTGACGTTGTTGTTGTTGTTTATTTGACGTTGTTGTTGTTGTTTATTTGACGTTGTTTTTGTCATTGTTTTTGTTGTTTATTTGACGTTGTTATTGTTGTTGTTTATTTGACATTGTTGTTGTTGTTTATTTGACGTTGTTGTAGTTGACGTTGTTGTTGTTGTTTATTTGACGTTGTTGTTGTTGTTGTTGTTTATTTGACGTTGTTGTTGTTATTGACATTGTTGTTGTTGTTATTTATTTGACTTTGTTGTTATTATTGTTGTTGTTGTTGTTGTTTATTTGACGTTGTTGTTGTTATTTATTTGACGTTGTTGTTGTTGTTTATTTGACATTGTTGTTGTTGTTGTTGTTGTTTATTTGACGTTGTTGTTGTTGTTTATTTGACGTTGTTGTTGTTGTTGTTGACGTTGTTGTTGTTGTTTATTTGATGTTGTTGTTGTTGTTGACGTTTTTGTTGTTGTTGTTGTTTAGTTGACGTTGTTGTTGTTGTTTATTTGACGTTGTTGTTGTTGTTTATTTGACGGTGTTGTTGTTATTGTTGTTTATTTGACGTTGTTGTTGTTGTTGTTTATTTGACGTTGTTATTGTTGTTTATTTGACGTTGTTTTTGTTATTTGACGTTGTTGTTGTTGTTGTATTTGTTGTTGTTGTTGCTTATTTGATGTTGTTGTTATTGTTGTTGTTTATTTGACGTTGTTGTTACTGTTGTTTATTTGACGTTGTTGTTGTTGTTGTTTATTTGACGTTGTTGTTGTTGTTTATTTGATGTTGTTGTTGTTGTTGTTGACGTTGTTGTTGTTGTTGTTGTTGTTGTTCTTGTTGTTTATTTGACGTTGTTGTTGTTGTTTATTTGACGTTGTTGTTGTTGTTGATATTTATTTGACGTTGTTGTTGTTGTTGTTTATTTGACGTTGTTGTTGTTGTTGTTTATTTGATGTTGTTGTTGTTGCTGTTTATTTGACGGTGTTTTTGTTGTTGTTGTTGTTTATTTGACGTTGTTGTTGTTGTTTATTTGACGTTGTTGTTGTTATTGACATAGTTGTTGTTGTTGTTGTTTGTTTGACATTGTTGTTGTTGTTGATGTTGTTGTTTATTTGACGTTGTTGTTGTTGTTGACATTGTTGTTGTTGTTGTTCATTTGACGTTGTTGTTGTTGTTGTTTATTTGACGTTGTTGTTGTTGTTGTTTATTTGACGTTGTTATTGTTGTTGTTTATTTGACGTTGTTGTTGTTGTTTATTTGACGTTGTTATTGTTGTTGACGTTGTTGTTGTTGTTTATTTGACGTTGTTGTTGTTGTTGTTTATTTGACGTTGTTGTCTTTGTTGACGTCGTTTTTGTTGTTGTTATTTATTTGACATTGTTGTTGTTGTTATTGTTGTTGTTGTTGTTGTTTATTTGGCGTTGTTGTTGTTGTTATTTATTTGACGTTGTTGTTGTTGTTATTGTTTATTTGAGGTTGTTGTTTATTTGACGTTGTTGTTGTTGTTATTTATTTGACGTTGTTGTTGTTGTTGTTGTTTATTTGACGTTGTTGTTCTTGGTGTTTATTTGACGTTGTTTTTGTCATTGTTTTTGTTGTTTATTTGACGTTGTTATTGTTGTTGTTTATTTGACGTTGTTGTTGTTATTTATTGGACGTTGTTGTTGTTGTTATTTATTTGACGTTGTTTTAGATGTTGTTGTTTATTTGACGTTGTTGTTGTTGTTTATTTGACATTGTTGTTGTTGTTGACGTTGTTGTTGTTGTTGTTGTTTATTTGACATTGTTGTTGTTGTTGTTGGCGTTGTTGGTGTTGTTGTTTATTTGACGTTGTTGTTCTTGTTGTTTATTTGACGTTGTTTTAGTTGTTGTTGTTTATTTGACGTTGTTGTTGTTGACATTGTTATTATTGTGGTTTATTTGACGTTGTTGTTGTTGTTGTTTATTTGACGTAGATGTTGTTATTGACGTTGTAGTTGTTGTTGTTGTTGTTTAGTTGACGTTTTTGTTGTTGTTGATGATGTTGTTGTTGTTGTTCATTTGACATTGTTGTTATTGTTTATTTGACGTTGTTGTTGTTGTTTATTTGACGTTGTTGTTGTTGTTATTATTGTTGTTTATTTGACGTTGTTGTTGTTGTTTTTTATTTGATGTTGTTGTTGTTGTTGTTTATTTGACGTTGTTGTTGTTGTTTATTTGACGTTGTTGTTGTTGTTGATATTTATTTGACGTTGTTGTTGTTGTTTATTTGACGTTGTTGTTGTTGTTTATTGGATGTTGTTGTTATTGTTGTTTATTTGACGGGGTTGTTATTGTTGTTGTTGTTTATTTGATGTTGTTGTTGTTAACATTGTTGTTGTTATTGTTGTTGTTTATTTGACGTTGTTGTTGTTGTTGACATAGTTGTTGTTGTTGTTGTTGTTTGTTTGACGTTGTTGTTGTTGTTGACGTTGTTGTTTATTTGACGTTGTTGTTGTTGTTGACATTGTTGTTGTTGTTGTTTATTTGACGTTGTTGTTGTTGTTGTTATTTATTTGACGTTGTTGTTGTTGTTGTTGTTTATTTGACATTGTTGTTGTTGTTCATTTGACGTTGATGTTGTTGTTTATTTGACGTTGTTGTTGTTGTTTATTTGACGTTGTTTTTGTCATTGTTTTTGTTGTTTATTTGACGTTGTTATTGTTGTTGTTTATTTGACGTTGTTGTTGTTGTTTATTTGACGTTGTTATTGTTGTTGACGTTGTTGTTGTTGTTTATTTGATGTTGTTGTTGTTGATGATGTTTATTTGACGTTGTTGTTGTTGGTGACGTTGTTGTTGTTGTTGTTACTTATTTTACATTGTTGTTGTTGTTATTGTTGTTGTTGTTGTTTATTTGACGTTGTTGTTGTTGTTGTTATTTATTTAACGTTGTTGTTGTTGTTATTGTTTATTTGACGTTGTTGTTTAATTGACGTTGTTGTTGTTGTTGTTGACGTTGTTGTTGTTGTTGTTTATTTGATGTTGTCGTTGTTGACGTTTTTGTTGTTGTTGTTGTTGTTTATTTGACGTTGTTGTTGTTGTTGTTTATTTGACGTTGTTGTTGTTGTTTATTTGACGGTGTTGTTGTTGTTATTTATTTGACGTTGTTGTTGTTGTTGTTTATTTGACGTTGTTGTTGTTGTTATTTATTTGACGTTGTTTTTGTCGTTGTTTTTGTTGTTTATTTGACGTTGTTATTGTTGTTGTTTATTTGACGTTGTTGTTGTTATTTATTTGACGTTGTTGTTGTTGTTGTTGTTGTTGTTTATTTGACCTTGTTTTAGATGTTGTTGTTTATTTGACGTTGTGTTGTTGTTTATTTGACATTGTTGTTGTTGTTGACATTGTTGTTGTTGTTGTTTATTTGACATTGTTGTTGTTGTTGTTGTTGTTGACGTTGTTGGTGTTGTTGTTTATTTGACGTTGTTGTTGTTGTTTATTTGACGTTGTTTTAGTTGTTGTTGTTTATTTGACGTTGTTGTTGTTGACATTGTTATTGTTGCGGTTTATTTGACGTTGTTGTTGTTGTTTATTTGACGTAGATGTTGTTATTGACGTTGTAGTTGTTGTTGTTGTTGTTGTTTATTTGATGTTTTTGTTGTTGTTGATGATGTTGTTGTTGTTGTTTATTTGACGTTGTTGTTATTGTTTATTTGACGTTGTTGTTGTTGTTTATTTGACGTTGTGGTTGTTGTTATTGTTGTTGTTTATTTGACGTTGTTGTTGTTGTTGTTTATTTGATGTTGTTGTTGTTGTTGTTGTTTATTTGACGTTGTTGTTGTTTATTTGACGTTGTTGTTGTTGTTGTTCATTTGACGTTGTTGTTGTTGTTGTTGTTGTTGTTTATTTGACGTTGTTGTTGTTGTTTATTTGACGTTGTTTTTGTCATTGTTTTTGTTGTTTATTTGACGTTGTTTATTTGACGTTGTTGTTGTTGTTTATTTGACGTTGTTATTGTTGTTGACGTTGTTGTTGTTGTTTATTTGACGTTGTTGTTGTTGTTGTTGTTGTTGTTGTTGTTTATTTGACATTGTTGTCTTTGTTGACGTTGTTGTTGTTGTTGTTGTTATTTATTTGACATTGTTGTTGTTGTTATTGTTGTTGTTGTTGTTGTTTATTTGACGTTGTTGTTGTTATTTATTTGACGTTGTTGTTGTTGTTATTGTTTATTTGAGGTTGTTGTTTATTTGACGTTGTTGTTGTTGTTGTTGATGTTGTTGTTGTTGTTGTTGTTGTTGTTTATTTGACGTTGTTGTTGTTGACGTTTTTGTTGTTGTTGTTGTTGTTTATTTGACAATGTTATTGTTGTTGTTTATTTGACGTTGTTGGTTTTGTTGTTGTTGTTGTTTATTTGACGGTGTTGTTGTTGTTATTTATTTGACGTTGTTGTTGTTGTTTATTTGACGTTGTTGTTGTTGTTGTTTATTTGACGTTGTTTTTGTCATTGTTGTTGTTGTTTATTTGACGTTGTTGTTGTTATTTATTTGACGTTGTTGTTGTTATTTATTTGACGTTTTTGTTGTTGTTCTTGTTGTTTATTTGACGTTGTTTTAGATGTTGTTGTTTATTTGACGTTGTTGTTGTTGTTTATTTGACATTGTTGTTGTTGTTGACGTTGTTGTTGTTTATTTGACATTATTATTGTTGTTGTTGTTGTTGACGTTGTTGGTGTTGTTGTTTATTTGACGTTGTTGTTGTTGTTGTTTATTTGACGTTATTTTAGTTGTTGTTGTTTATTTGACGTTGTTGTTGTTGACATTGTTATTATTGTGGTTTATTTGACGTTGTTGTTGTTGTTGTTTATTTGACGTAGATGTTGTTATTGATGTTGTAGTTGTTGTTGTTGTTGTTTATTTGACGTTTTTGTTGTTGTTGATGATGTTGTTGTTGTTGTTCATTTGACGTTGTTGTTATTGTTTATTTGACGTTGTTGTTGTTGTTTATTTGACGTTGTTGTTGTTGTTATTGTTGTTGTTTATTTGACGTTGTTGTTGTTGTTGTTTATTTGATGTTGTTGTTGTTGTTGTTGTTTATTTGACGTTGTTGTTGTTGTTTATTTGACGTTGTTGTTGTTATTGATATTTATTTGACGTTGTTGTTGTTGTTTATTTGACGTTGTTGTTGTTGTTTATTGGATGTTGTTGTTATTGTTGTTTATTTGACGGTGTTGTTATTGTTGTTGTTGTTGTTGTTTATTGGATGTTGTTGTTGTTGATGTTGTTGTTGTTGTTGTTGTTGTTGTTTATTTGACGTTGTTGTTGTTGTTGTTGACATAGTTGTAATTGTTGTTGTTTGTTTGACGTTGTTGTTGTTGTTGTTGATGTTGTTGTTTATTTGACGTTGTTGTTGTTGTTTATTTGACGTTGTTGTTGTTGTTGACATTGTTGTTGTTGTTGTTTATTTGACGTTGTTGTTGTTGTTGTTTATTTGACATTGTTGTTGTTGTTGTTCATTTGACGTTGATGTTGTTGTTTATTTGACGTTGTTGTTGTTTATTTGACGATGTTTTTGTCATTGTTTTTGTTGTTTATTTGACGTTGTTATTGTTGTTGTTTATTTGACGTTGTTGTTGTTGTTTATTTGACGTTGTTGTTGTTGTTGTTTATTTGATGTTGTTGTTGTTGTTGATGTTTATTTGACGTTGTTGTTATTGGTGACGTTGTTGTTGTTGTTATTTATTTTACATTGTTGTTGTTGTTATTGTTGTTGTTGTTGTTTATTTGACGTTGTTGTTGTTGTTGTTATTTATTTGACGTTGTTGTTGTTGTTATTGTTTATTTGACGTTGTTGTTTATTTGACGTTGTTGTTGTTGTTGTTGTTGACGTTGTTGTTGTTGTTTATTTGACGTTGTCGTTGTTGACGTTTTTGTTGTTGTTGTTGTTGTTTATTTGACGTTGTTGTTGTTGTTGTTTATTTGACGTTGTTGTTGTTGTTGTTTATTTGACGGTGTTGTTGTTGTTATTTATTTGACGTTGTTGTTGTTGTTGTTGTTGTTGTTGTTTATTTGACGTTGTTGTTGTTGTTTATTTGACGTTGTTTTTGTCATTGTTTTTGTTGTTTATTTGACGTTGTTATTGTTGTTGTTTATTTGACGTTGTTGTTGTTGTTTATTTGACGTTGTTGTTGTCGTTGTTGTTGACGTTGTTGTTGTTGTTTATTTGACGTTGTTGTTGTTGTTGTTGTTGTTTATTTGACGTTGTTGTTGTTATTTATTTGACGTTGTTATTGTTGTTGACGTTGTTGTTGTTGTTTATTTGACGTTGTTGTTGTTGTTGTTGTTTATTTGACGTTGTTGTCTTTGTTGACGTTGTTGTTGTTGTTATTTATTTGACATTGTTGTTGTTGTTATTGTTGTTGTTGTTGTTTATTTGACGGTGTTGTTGTTGTTATTTATTTGACATTATTGTTGTTGTTGTTGTTTATTTGCGTTGTTGTTGTTGTTGTTGTTTATTTGACGTTGTTTTTGTCATTGTTTTTGTTGTTTATTTGACGTTGTTATTGTTGTTGTTTATTTGACGTTGTTGTTGTTATTTATTTGACGTTGTTGTTGTTGTTGTTGTTTATTTGACGTTGTTTTAGATGTTGTTGTTTATTTGACGTTGTTGTTGTTGTTTATTTGACATTGTTGTTGTTGTTGTTGTTGTTGTTGTTGTTTATTTGACATTGTTGTTGTTGTTGTTGTTGACGTTGTTGGTGTTGTTGTTTATTTGACGTTGTTGTTGTTGTTGTTTTTTTGACGTTGTTTTAGTTGTTGTTGTTTATTTGACGTTGTTGTTGTTGACATTGTTATTGTTGTGGTTTATTTGACGTTGTTGTTGTTGTTTATTTGACGTAGATGTTGTTATTGACGTTGTAGTTGTTGTTGTTGTTGTTTATTTGACGTTTTTGTTGTTGTTGATGATGTTGTTGTTGTTGTTCATTTGACGTTGTTGTTATTGTTTATTTGACGTTGTTTTGTTGTTTATTTGACGTTGTTGTTGTTGTTATTGTTGTTGTTTATTTGACGGTGTTGTTGTTGTTGTTTATTTGATGTTGTTGTTGTTGTTGTTGTTTATTTGACGTTGTTGTTGTTGTTGTTATTGATATTTATTTGACGTTGTTGTTGTTGTTTATTTGACGTTGTTGTTGTTGTTTATTGGATGTTGTTTTTATTGTTGTTTATTTGACGGTGTTGTTGTTGTTGTTGTTTATTGGATGTTGTTGTTGTTGACGTTGTTGTTGTTGTTGTTTATTTGACGTTGTTGTTGTTGTTGTTGTTGTTGACATAGTTGTTGTTGTTGTTGTTTGTTTGACGTTGTTGTTGTTGTTGTTGTTGACGTTGTTGTTTATTTGACGTTGTTGTTGTTGTTTATTTGACGTTGTTGTTGTTGTTGACATTGTTGTTGTTGTTGTTTATTTGACGTTGTTGTTGTTGTTGTTTATTTGACATTGTTGTTGTTGTTGTTCATTTGACGTTGATGTTGTTGTTTATTTGACGTTGTTGTTGTTTATTTGACGATGTTTTTGTCATTTTTTTTGTTGTTTATTTGACGTTGTTATTGTTGTTGTTTATTTGACGTTGTTGTTGTTGTTTATTTGACGTTGTTGTTGTTGTTTATTTGATATTGTTGTTGTTGTTGATGTTTATTTGACGTTGTTGTTATTGGTGACGTTGTTGTTGTTGTTATTTATTTTACATTGTTGTTGTTGTTATTGTTGTTGTTGTTGTTTATTTGACGTTGTTGTTGTTGTTGTTGTTATTTATTTGACGTTGTTGTTGTTGTTATTGTTTATTTGACGTTGTTGTTTATTTGACGTTGTTGTTGTTGTTGTTGTTGACGTTGTTGTTGTTGTTTATTTGACGTTGTCGTTGTTGACGTTTTTGTTGTTGTTGTTGTTGTTGTTGTTGTTTATTTGACGTTGTTGTTGTTGTTGTTTATTTGACGTTGTTGTTGTTGTTGTTTATTTGACGGTGTTGTTGTTGTTATTTATTTGACGTTGTTGTTGTTGTTGTTGTTGTTGTTGTTGTTGTTTATTTGACGTTGTTGTTGTTGTTTATTTGACGTTGTTTTTGTCATTGTTTTTGTTGTTTATTTGACGTTGTTATTGTTGTTGTTTATTTGACGTTGTTGTTGTTGTTTATTTGACGTTGTTGTTGTCGGTGTTGTTGACGTTGTTGTTGTTGTTTATTTGACGTTGTTGTTGTTGTTTATTTGACGTTGTTGTTGTTATTTATTTGACGTTGTTATTGTTGTTGACGTTGTTGTTGTTGTTTATTTGACGTTGTTGTTGTTGTTGTTTATTTGACGTTGTTGTCTTTGTTGACGTTGTTGTTGTTGTTATTTATTTGACATTGTTGTTGTTGTTATTGTTGTTGTTGTTGTTTATTTGACGGTGTTGTTGTTGTTATTTATTTGACATTGTTGTTGTTGTTGTTTATTTGCGTTGTTGTTGTTGTTGTTTATTTGACGTTGTTTTTGTCATTGTTTTTGTTGTTTATTTGACGTTGTTATTGTTGTTGTTTATTTGATGTTGTTGTTGTTATTTATTTGACGTTGTTGTTGTTGTTGTTGTTTATTTGACGTTGTTTTAGATGTTGTTGTTTATTTGACGTTGTTGTTGTTGTTGTTTATTTGACATTGTTGTTGTTGTTGACGTTGTTGTTGTTGTTTATTTGACATTGTTGTTGTTGTTGTTGACGTTGTTGGTGTTGTTGTTTATTTGACGTTGTTGTTGTTGTTGTTTATTTGACGTTGTTTTAGTTGTTGTTGTTTATTTGACGTTGTTGTTGTTGACATTGTTATTGTTGTGGTTTATTTGACGTTGTTGTTGTTGTTTATTTGACGTAGATGTTGTTATTGACGTTGTAGTTGTTGTTGTTGTTTATTTGACGTTTTTGTTGTTGTTGTTGATGTTATTGTTATTGCTTATTTGACGTTGATGTTGTTGTTTATTTGACGTTGTTGTTGTTATTTATTTGACGTTGTTGTTGTTGATATTTATTTGACGTTGTTGTTGTTGTTTAATTGACGTTGTTGTTGTTGTTTATTGGATGTTGTTGTTATTGTTGTTTATTTGACGGTGTTGTTGTTGTTATTGTTGTTTATTTGATGTTATTGTTGTTGACGTTGTTGTTGTTGTTGTTGTTTATTTGACGTTGTTGTTGTTGTTGACATAGTTGTTGTTGTTGTTGTTGTTTGTTTGACGTTGTTGTTGTTGTTGACGTTGTTGTTTATTTGACGTTGTTGTTGTTGTTGACATTGTTGTTGTTGTTGTTTATTTGACGTTGTTGTTGTTGTTGTTTATTTGACATTGTTGTTGTTGTTGTTCATTTGACGTTAATGTTGTTGTTTATTTGACGTTGTTGTTGTTGCTGTTTATTTGACGTTGTTTTTGTCATTGTTTTTGTTGTTTATTTGATGTTGTTATTGTTGTTGTTTATTTGACGTTGTTGTTGTTGTTGTTTATTTGACGTTGTGATTATTGTTGACGTTGTTGTTGTTGTTTATTTGATGTTGTTGTTGTTGTTGATGATGTTTATTTGACGTTGTTGTTGTTGGTGACGTTGTTGTTGTTGTTATTTATTTTACATTGTTCTTGTTGTTATTGTTGTTGTTGTTGTTTATTTGACGTTGTTGTTGTTGTTGTTATTTATTTGTCGTTGTTGTTGTTGTTATTGTTTATTTGACGTTGTTGTTTATTTGACGTTGTTGTTGTTGTTGTTGTTGACGTTGTTGTTGTTGTTGTTGTTTATTTGACGTTGTCGTTGTTGACGTTTTTGTTGTTGTTGTTGTTGTTGTTGTTTATTTGACGTTGTTGTTATTGTTGTTTATTTGACGTTGTTTTTGTCATTGTTTTTGTTGTTTATTTGAAGTTGTTATTGTTATTGTTTATTTGACGTTGTTTTTGTTGTTTATTTGACGTTGTTGTTGTTTATTTGACGTTGTTGTTGTGGTTGTTTATTTGATGTTGTTGTTGTTGTTGACGTTGTTGTTGTTGTTGTTATTTATTTGACGTTGTTGTTGTTATTGTTGTTGTTGTTGTTGTTTATTTGACGTTGTTGTTGTTGTTATTTATTTGACGTTGTTGTTGTTGTTTATTTGACATTGTTGTTGTTGTTATTGTTTATTTGACGTTGTTGTTGTTGTTTATTTGACGTTGTTGTTGTTGTTGTTGTTGTTGTTGTTGACGTTGTTATTGTTGCTTATTTGATGTTGTTATTGTTGTTGTTTATTTGATGTTGTTGTTGTTGTTTATTTGACGTTGTTATTGTTGTTGACGTTGTTGTTATTGTTTATTTGATGTTGTTGTTGTTATTGTTGTTTATTTGACGTTGTTGTTGTTGGTGACGTTGTTGTTGTTGTTATTTATTTTACATTGTTGTTGTTGTTATTGTTGTTGTTGTTGTTTATTTGACGTTGTTATTGTTGTTGTTATTTATTTGACGTTGTTGTTGTTGTTATTGTTTATTTGACGTTGTTGTTTATTTGACGTTGTTGTTGTTGTTGACGTTGTTGTTGTTGTTGTTTATTTGACGTTGTCGTTGTTGACGTTTTTGTTGTTGTTGTTGTTGTTGTTGTTGTTTATTTGACGTTGTTGTTGTTGTTGTTTATTTGACGTTGTTGTTGTTGTTGTTGTTTATTTGACGGTGTTGTTGTTGTTATTTATTTGACGTTGTTGTTGTTGTTTTTGTTGTTTATTTGACGTTGTTGTTGTTGTTGTTTATTTGACGTTGTTTTTGTCATTGTTTTTGTTGTTTATTTGACGTTGTTATTGTTGTTGTTTATTTGACGTTTTTGTTGTTGTTTATTTGACGTTGTTGTTGTTGTTGTTGTTGACGTTGTTGTTGTTGTTTATTTGACGTTGTTGTTGTTGTTTATTTGACGTTGTTGTTGTTTTTGTTGTTATTTATTTAACGTTGTTGTTGTTATTGTTGTTGTTGTTGTTGTTTATTTGACGTTGTTGTTGTTGTTGTTATTTATTTGACGTTGTTGTTGTTTATTTGACATTGTTGTTGTTGTTATTGTTTATTTGACGTTGTTGTTGTTGTTTATTTGACGTTGTTGTTGTTGTTGTTGACGTTGTTGTTGTTGTTGTTTATTTGATGTTGTTGTTGTTGACGTTTTTGTTGTTGTTGTTGTTTATTTGACGTTGTTGTTGTTGTTTATTTGACGTTGTTGTTGTTGTTGTTGTTGTTTATTTGACGGTGTTGTTGTTATTGTTGTTTATTTGACGTTGTTGTTGTTGTTTATTTGACGTTGTTGTTGTTGTTGTTGTTGTTTATTTGACGGTGTTGTTGTTATTGTTGTTTATTTGACGTTGTTGTTGTTGTTATTGTTTATTTGACGTTGTTGTTGTTGTTCACGTTGTTGTTGTTGTTTATTTGACGTTGTTGTTATTGTTTATTTGACATTGTTGTTGTGGTTGACATAGTTGTTGTTGTTGTTTATTTCACGTTGTTGATGTTATTGACGTTGTTGTTTATTTGACGTTGTTGTTGTTGTTTATTTGATGTTGTTGTTGTTGTTGACATTGTTGTTGTTGTTGTTCTTTATTTGACGTCGTTGTTGTTGTTTATTTGACATTGTTGTTGTTGTTGACGTTGTTGTTGTTGTTGTTGTTTATTTGACATTGTTGTTGTTGTTGTTGATGTTGTTGTTGTTGTTGTTTATCTGACATTGTTGTTGTTGTTGTTGACGTTGTTGGTGTTGTTGTTTATTTGACGTTGTTGTTGTTGTTGTTGTTTATTTGACGTTGTTTTAATTGTTGTTTATTTTTTGACGTTGTTGTTGTTGTTGTTGTTTATTTGACGTTGTTTTTATTGTTTATTTGACGTTGTTGTTGTTGTTGTTGGTGGTGGTTATTTGACGTTGTTGTTGTTTATTTGACGTTGTTGTTGTTGTTTATTTGATGTTGTTGTTGTTGTTGTTTATTTGACATTGTTGTTGTTGTTGATGTTGTTGTTGTTGTTGTTGTTATTTATTTGACATTGTTGTTGTTGTTGTTGTTGTTGACGTTGTTGGTGTTGTTGTTTATTTGACGTTGTTATTGTTGTTGTTGTTGTTGTTGTTTATTTGACGTTGTTGTTTATTTGACATTGTTGTTGTTGTTTATTTGACATTGTTGTTGTTGTTGACGTTGTTGTTGTTGTTGTTTATTTGACATTGTTGTTGTTGTTGTTTTTGTTATTGACGTTGTTGTTGTTGTTATTGTTTATTTGACGTTGTTGTTGTTGTTGTTTATTTGACGTTGTTTTAGTTGTTGTTGTTTATTTGACATTGTTGTCGTTGACATTGTTGTTGTCGTTGTTGTTTATTTGACGTTGTTGTTGTTGTTTATTTGACGTAGCTGTTGTTATTGACGTTGTTGTTGTTGTTGTTGTTGTTTATTTGACGTTTTTGTTGTTGTTGATGTTGTTGTTGTTGTTGTTTATTTGACGTTGTTGTTATTGTTTATTTGACGTTGTTGTTGTTGTTTATTTGACGTTGTTGTTGTTGTTGTTATTGTTGTTGTTTATTTGACGTTGTTGTTGTTGTTTATTTGATTTTGTTGTTGTTGTTGTTTATTTGACGTTGGTGTTGTTGTTGTTTATTTGAGGTTATTGTTGTTATTTATTTGACGTTGTTGTTGTTGTTATTGTTTATTTGACGTTGTTGTTGTTGTTGTTGTTGTTTATTTGACGTTGTTATTGTTGTTTATTTGACGTTGTTTTTGTTATTTGGCGTTGTTGTTGTTGTTGTTGTATTTGTTGTTGTTGTTGTTGTTGTTGCTTATTTGATGTTGTTGTTATTGTTGTTGATTATTTGACGTTAATGCTGCTGTTGTTTATTTGACGTTGTTGTTGTTGTTGTTTATTTGACGTTGTTGTTGTTGTTGTTGTTTATTTGATGTTGTTGTTGTAGACGTTGTTGTTGTTGTTGTTGTTGTTGTTTATTTGACGTTGTTGTTTTTGTTTATTTGACGTTGTTGTGGTTGTTGATATTTATTTGACGTTGTTGTTGTTGTTGTTTATTTGACAGTGTTGTTGTTGTGGTTGTTGTTGTTGTTGTTTATTTGACGTTGTTGTTGTTGACGTTGTTATTATTGTCGTTGTTGTTTATTTGACGTTGTTGTTGTTGTTGTTGACATAGTTTTGTTGTTGTTTGTTTGACGTTGTTGTTGTTATTGACGTTGTTGTTTATTTGACGTTGTTGTTGTCGTTTATTTGACGTTGTTGTTGTTGTTGTTGACATTGTTGTTGTTGTTGTTTATTTGACGTTTTTGTTGTTGTTGTTGATGTTATTGTTATTGCTTATTTGACGTTGATGTTGTTGTTTATTTGACGTTGTTGTTGTTATTTATTTGACGTTGTTGTTGTTGATATTTATTTGACGTTGTTGTTGTTGTTTAATTGACGTTGTTGTTGTTGTTTATTGGATGTTGTTGTTATTGTTGTTTATTTGACGGTGTTGTTGTTGTTATTGTTGTTTATTTGATGTTGTTGTTGTTGACGTTGTTGTTGTTGTTGTTGTTTATTTGACGTTGTTGTTGTTGTTGACATAGTTGTTGTTGTTGTTGTTTGTTTGACGTTGTTGTTGTTGTTGACGTTGTTGTTTATTTGACGTTGTTGTTGTTGTTGACATTGTTGTTGTTGTTGTTTATTTGACGTTGTTGTTGTTGTTGTTTATTTGACATTGTTGTTGTTGTTGTTCATTTGACGTTAATGTTGTTGTTTATTTGACGTTGTTGTTGTTGCTGTTTATTTGACGTTGTTTTTGTCATTGTTTTTGTTGTTTATTTGATGTTGTTATTGTTGTTGTTTATTTGACGTTGTTGTTGTTGTTGTTTATTTGACGTTGTGATTATTGTTGACGTTGTTGTTGTTGTTTATTTGATGTTGTTGTTGTTGATGATGTTTATTTGACGTTGTTGTTGTTGGTGACGTTGTTGTTGTTATTTATTTTACATTGTTCTTGTTGTTATTGTTGTTGTTGTTGTTTATTTGACGTTGTTGTTGTTGTTGTTATTTATTTGTCGTTGTTGTTGTTGTTATTGTTTATTTGACGTTGTTGTTTATTTGACGTTGTTGTTGTGGTTGTTGTTGACGTTGTTGTTGTTGTTGTTGTTTATTTGACGTTGTCGTTGTTGACGTTTTTGTTGTTGTTGTTGTTGTTGTTGTTTATTTGACGTTGTTGTTATTGTTGTTTATTTGACGTTGTTGTTGTTGTTGTTTATTTGACGTTGTTGTTATTGTTATTGTTTATTTGACGTTGTTTTTGTTGTTTATTTGACGTTGTTGTTGTTTATTTGACGTTGTTGTTGTGGTTGTTTATTTGATGTTGTTGTTGTTGTTGACGTTGTTGTTGTTGTTGTTATTTATTTGACGTTGTTGTTGTTATTGTTGTTGTTGTTGTTGTTTATTTGACGTTGTTGTTGTTGTTATTTATTTGACGTTGTTGTTGTTTATTTGACATTGTTGTTGTTGTTATTGTTTATTTGACGTTGTTGTTGTTGTTTATTTGACGTTGTTGTTGTTGTTGTTGTTGTTGACGTTGTTATTGTTGTTTATTTGATGTTGTTATTGTTGTTGTTTATTTGACGTTGTTGTTGTTGTTTATTTGACGTTGTTATTGTTGTTGACGTTGTTGTTATTGTTTATTTGATGTTGTTGTTGTTATTGTTGTTTATTTGACGTTGTTGTTGTTGGTGACGTTGTTGTTGTTGTTATTTATTTTACATTGTTGTTGTTGTTATTGTTGTTGTTGTTGTTTATTTGACGTTGTTATTGTTGTTGTTGTTTATTTGACGTTGTTGTTGTTGTTATTGTTTATTTGACGTTGTTGTTTATTTGACGTTGTTGTTGTTGTTGTTGTTGACGTTGTTGTTGTTGTTTATTTGACGTTGTCGTTGTTGACGTTTTTGTTGTTGTTGTTGTTGTTGTTTATTTGACGTTGTTGTGGTTGTTGTTTATTTGACGGTGTTGTTGTTGTTATTTATTTGACGTTGTTGTTGTTGTTGTTGTTGTTGTTTATTTGACGTTGTTGTTGTTGTTTATTTGACGTTGTTTTTGTCATTGTTTTTGTTGTTTATTTGACGTTGTTATTGTTGTTGTTTATTTAACGTTGTTGTTGTTGTTTATTTGACGTTGTTGTTGTCGTTGTTGTTGACGTTGTTGTTGTTGTTTATTTGACGTTGTTGTTGTTGTTGTTGTTTATTTGACGTTGTTGTTGTTATTTATTTGACGTTGTTATTGTTGTTGACGTTGTTGTTGTTGTTTATTTGACGTTGTTGTTGTTGTTGTTGTTTATTTGACGTTGTTGTCTTTGTTGACGTTGTTGTTGTTGTTATTTATTTGACATTGTTGTTGTTGTTATTGTTGTTGTTGTTGTTTATTTGACGGTGTTGTTGTTGTTATTTATTTGACATTGTTGTTGTTGTTGTTGTTTATTTGCGTTGTTGTTGTTGTTGTTGTTGTTTATTTGACGTTGTTTTTGTCATTGTTTTTGTTGTTTATTTGACGTTGTTATTGTTGTTGTTTATTTGACGTTGTTGTTGTTATTTATTTGACGTTGTTGTTGTTGTTGTTGTTTATTTGACGTTGTTTTAGATGTTGTTGTTTATTTGACGTTGTTGTTGTTGTTTATTTGACATTGTTGTTGTTGTTGACGTTGTTGTTGTTGTTGTTGTTGTTTATTTGACATTGTTGTTGTTGTTGTTGTTGACGTTGTTGGTGTTGTTGTTTATTTGACGTTGTTGTTGTTGTTGTTTTTTTGACGTTGTTTTAGTTGTTGTTGTTAATTTGACGTTGTTATTGTTGACATTGTTATTGTTGTGGTTTATTTGACGTTGTTGTTGTTGTTTATTTGACGTAGATGTTGTTATTGACGTTGTAGTTGTTGTTGTTGTTTATTTGACGTTTTTGTTGTTGTTGATGATGTTGTTGTTGTTGTTCATTTGACGTTGTTGTTATTGTTTATTTGACGTTGTTTTGTTGTTTATTTGACGTTGTTGTTGTTGTTATTGTTGTTGTTTATTTGACGGTGTTGTTGTTGTTGTTTATTTGATGTTGTTGTTGTTGTTGTTGTTTATTTGACGTTGTTGTTGTTGTTGTTATTGATATTTATTTGACGTTGTTGTTGTTGTTTATTTGACGTTGTTGTTGTTGTTTATTGGATGTTGTTTTTATTGATGTTTATTTGACGGTGTTGTTGTTGTTGTTGTTGTTGTTTATTGGATGTTGTTGTTGTTGACGTTGTTGTTGTTGTTGTTGTTGTTTATTTGACGTTGTTGTTGTTGTTGTTGTTGTTGTTGACATAGTTGTTGTTGTTGTTGTTTGTTTGACGTTGTTGTTGTTGTTGTTGTTGACGTTGTTGTTTATTTGACGTTGTTGTTCTTGTTTATTTGACGTTGTTGTTGTTGTTGTTGACATTGTTGTTGTTGTTGTTTATTTGACGTTGTTGTTGTTGTTGTTTATTTGACATTGTTGTTGTTGTTGTTCATTTTACGTTGATGTTGTTGTTTATTTGACGTTGTTGTTGTTGTTTATTTGACGTTGTTTTTGTCATTGTTTTTGTTGTTTATTTGACCTTGTTATTGTTGTTGTTTATTTGACGTTGTTGTTGTTGTTTATTTGACGTTGTTGTTGTTGTTTATTAGATGTTGTTGTTGTTGTTGATGTTTATTTGACGTTGTTGTTGTTGGTGACGTTGTTGTTGTTGTTATTTATTTTACATTGTTGTTGTTGTTATTGTTGTTGTTGTTGTTTATTTGACGTTGTTGTTGTCGTTGTTGTTATTTATTTGACATTGTTGTTGTTGTTATTGTTTATTTGACGTTGTTGTTTATTTGACGTTGTTGTTGTTGCTGTTGTTGACGTTGTTGTTGTTGTTTATTTGACGTTGTCGTTGTTGACGTTTTTGTTGTTGTTGTTGTTGTTGTTGTTGTTGTTTATTTGACGTTGTTGTTGTTTATTTGACGTTGTTGTTGTTGTTGTTTATTTGACGGTGTTGTTGTTGTTATTTATTTGACGTTGTTGTTGTTGTTGTTTATTTGACGTTGTTGTTGTTGTTGTTGTTGTTTATTTGACGTTGTTTTTGTCATTGTTTTTGTTGTTTATTTGACGTTGTTATTGTTGTTGTTTATTTGACGTTGTTGTTGTTGTTTATTTGACGTTGTTGTTGTCGGTGTTGTTGACGTTGATGTTGTTGTTTATTTGACGTTGTTGTTGTTGTTTATTTGACGTTGTTGTTGTTATTTATTTGACGTTGTTATTGTTGTTGACGTTGTTGTTGTTGTTTATTTGACGTTGTTGTTGTTGTTGTTTATTTGACGTTGTTGTCTTTGTTGACGTTGTTGTTGTTGTTATTTATTTGACATTGTTGTTGTTGTTATTGTTGTTGTTGTTGTTTATTTGACGGTGTTGTTGTTGTTATTTATTTGACATTGTTGTTGTTGTTGTTTATTTGCGTTGTTGTTGTTGTTGTTTATTTGACGTTGTTTTTGTCATTGTTTTTGTTGTTTATTTGACGTTGTTATTGTTGTTGTTTATTTGACGTTGTTGTTGTTATTTATTTGACGTTGTTGTTGTTGTTGTTGTTGTTTATTTGACGTTGTTTTAGATGTTGTTGTTTATTTGACGTTGTTGTTGTTGTTTATTTGACATTGTTGTTGTTGTTGACGTTGTTGTTGTTGTTTATTTGACATTGTTGTTGTTGTTGTTGACGTTGTTGGTGTTGTTGTTTATTTGACGTTGTTGTTGTTGTTGTTTATTTGACGTTGTTTTAGTTGTTGTTGTTTATTTGACGTTGTTGTTGTTGACATTGTTATTGTTGTGGTTTATTTGACGTTGTTGTTGTTGTTTATTTGACGTAGATGTTGTTATTGACGTTGTAGTTGTTGTTGTTGTTTATTTGACGTTTTTGTTGTTGTTGTTGATGTTATTGTTATTGCTTATTTGACGTTGATGTTGTTGTTTATTTGACGTTGTTGTTGTTATTTATTTGACGTTGTTGTTGTTGATATTTATTTGACGTTGTTGTTGTTGTTTAATTGACGTTGTTGTTGTTGTTTATTGGATGTTGTTGTTATTGTTGTTTATTTGACGGTGTTGTTGTTGTTATTGTTGTTTATTTGATGTTGTTGTTGTTGACGTTGTTGTTGTTGTTGTTGTTTATTTGACGTTGTTGTTGTTGTTGACATAGTTGTTGTTGTTGTTGTTTGTTTGACGTTGTTGTTGTTGTTGACGTTGTTGTTTATTTGACGTTGTTGTTGTTGTTGACATTGTTGTTGTTGTTGTTGTTTATTTGACGTTGTTGTTGTTGTTGTTTATTTGACATTGTTGTTGTTGTTGTTCATTTGACGTTAATGTTGTTGTTTATTTGACGTTGTTGTTGTTGCTGTTTATTTGACGTTGTTTTTGTCATTGTTTTTGTTGTTTATTTGATGTTGTTATTGTTGTTGTTTATTTGACGTTGTTGTTGTTGTTGTTTATTTGACGTTGTGATTATTGTTGACGTTGTTGTTGTTGTTTATTTGATGTTGTTGTTGTTGTTGTTGATGATGTTTATTTGACGTTGTTGTTGTTGGTGACGTTGTTGTTGTTATTTATTTTACATTGTTCTTGTTGTTATTGTTGTTGTTGTTGTTTATTTGACGTTGTTGTTGTTGTTATTTATTTGTCGTTGTTGTTGTTGTTATTGTTTATTTGACGTTGTTGTTTATTTGACGTTGTTGTTGTTGTTGTTGACGTTGTTGTTGTTGTTGTTTATTTGATGTTGTCGTTGTTGACGTTTTTGTTGTTGTTGTTGTTGTTGTTGTTTATTTGACGTTGTTGTTATTGTTGTTTATTTGACGTTGTTTTTGTCATTGTTTTTGTTGTTTATTTGAAGTTGTTATTGTTATTGTTTATTTGACGTTGTTTTTGTTGTTTATTTGACGTTGTTGTTGTTTATTTGACGTTGTTGTTGTGGTTGTTTATTTGATGTTGTTGTTGTTGTTGTTGTTTATTTGACGTTGTTGTTGTTGTTGTTATTGATATTTATTTGACGTTGTTGTTGTTGTTTATTTGACGTTGTTGTTGTTGTTTATTGGATGTTGTTTTTATTGTTGTTTATTTGACGGTGTTGTTGTTGTTGTTGTTGTTTATTGGATGTTGTTGTTGTTGACGTTGTTGTTGTTGTTGTTTATTTGACGTTGTTGTTGTTGTTGTTGTTGTTGACATAGTTGTTGTTGTTGTTGTTTGTTTGACGTTGTTGTTGTTGTTGTTGTTGACGTTGTTGTTTATTTGACGTTGTTGTTGTTGTTTATTTGACGTTGTTGTTGTTGTTGACATTGTTGTTGTTGTTGTTTATTTGACGTTGTTGTTGTTGTTGTTTATTTGACATTGTTGTTGTTGTTGTTCATTTGACGTTGATGTTGTTGTTTATTTGACGTTGTTGTTGTTTATTTGACGATGTTTTTGTCATTTTTTTTGTTGTTTATTTGACGTTGTTATTGTTGTTGTTTATTTGACGTTGTTGTTGTTGTTTATTTGACGTTGTTGTTGTTGTTTATTTGATGTTGTTGTTGTTGTTGATGTTTATTTGACGTTGTTGTTATTGGTGACGTTGTTGTTGTTGTTATTTATTTTACATTGTTGTTGTTGTTATTGTTGTTGTTGTTGTTTATTTGACGTTGTTGTTGTTGTTGTTGTTATTTATTTGACGTTGTTGTTGTTGTTATTGTTTATTTGACGTTGTTGTTTATTTGACGTTGTTGTTGTTGTTGTTGTTGACGTTGTTGTTGTTGTTTATTTGACGTTGTCGTTGTTGACGTTTTTGTTGTTGTTGTTGTTGTTGTTGTTTATTTGACGTTGTTGTTGTTGTTGTTTATTTGACGTTGTTGTTGTTGTTGTTTATTTGACGGTGTTGTTGTTGTTATTTATTTGACGTTGTTGTTGTTGTTGTTGTTGTTGTTGTTGTTGTTTATTTGACGTTGTTGTTGTTGTTTATTTGACGTTGTTTTTGTCATTGTTTTTGTTGTTTATTTGACGTTGTTATTGTTGTTGTTTATTTGACGTTGTTGTTGTTGTTTATTTGACGTTGTTGTTGTCGGTGTTGTTGACGTTGTTGTTGTTGTTTATTTGACGTTGTTGTTGTTGTTTATTTGACGTTGTTGTTGTTATTTATTTGACGTTGTTATTGTTGTTGACGTTGTTGTTGTTGTTTATTTGACGTTGTTGTTGTTGTTGTTTATTTGACGTTGTTGTCTTTGTTGACGTTGTTGTTGTTGTTATTTATTTGACATTGTTGTTGTTGTTATTGTTGTTGTTGTTGTTTATTTGACGGTGTTGTTGTTGTTATTTATTTGACATTGTTGTTGTTGTTGTTTATTTGCGTTGTTGTTGTTGTTGTTTATTTGACGTTGTTTTTGTCATTGTTTTTGTTGTTTATTTGACGTTGTTATTGTTGTTGTTTATTTGACGTTGTTGTTGTTATTTATTTGACGTTGTTGTTGTTGTTGTTGTTGTTTATTTGACGTTGTTTTAGATGTTGTTTATTATTTGACGTTGTTGTTGTTGTTTATTTGACATTGTTGTTGTTGTTGACGTTGTTGTTGTTGTTTATTTGACATTGTTGTTGTTGTTGTTGACGTTGTTGGTGTTGTTGTTTATTTGACGTTGTTGTTGTTGTTGTTTATTTGACGTTGTTTTAGTTGTTGTTGTTTATTTGACGTTGTTGTTGTTGACATTGTTATTGTTGTGGTTTATTTGACGTTGTTGTTGTTGTTTATTTGACGTAGATGTTGTTATTGACGTTGTAGTTGTTGTTGTTGTTTATTTGACGTTTTTGTTGTTGTTGTTGATGTTATTGTTATTGCTTATTTGACGTTGATGTTGTTGTTTATTTGACGTTGTTGTTGTTATTTATTTGACGTTGTTGTTGTTGATATTTATTTGACGTTGTTGTTGTTGTTTAATTGACGTTGTTGTTGTTGTTTATTGGATGTTGTTGTTATTGTTGTTTATTTGACGGTGTTGTTGTTGTTATTGTTGTTTATTTGATGTTATTGTTGTTGACGTTGTTGTTGTTGTTGTTGTTGTTTATTTGACGTTGTTGTTGTTGTTGACATAGTTGTTGTTGTTGTTGTTTGTTTGACGTTGTTGTTGTTGTTGACGTTGTTGTTTATTTGACGTTGTTGTTGTTGTTGACATTGTTGTTGTTGTTGTTTATTTGACGTTGTTGTTGTTGTTGTTTATTTGACATTGTTGTTGTTGTTGTTCATTTGACGTTAATGTTGTTGTTTATTTGACGTTGTTGTTGTTGCTGTTTATTTGACGTTGTTTTTGTCATTGTTTTTGTTGTTTATTTGATGTTGTTATTGTTGTTGTTTATTTGACGTTGTTGTTGTTGTTGTTTATTTGACGTTGTGATTATTGTTGACGTTGTTGTTGTTGTTTATTTGATGTTGTTGTTGTTGTTGATGATGTTTATTTGACGTTGTTGTTGTTGGTGACGTTGTTGTTGTTATTTATTTTACATTGTTCTTGTTGTTATTGTTGTTGTTGTTGTTTATTTGACGTTGTTGTTGTTGTTGTTATTTATTTGTCGTTGTTGTTGTTGTTATTGTTTATTTGACGTTGTTGTTTATTTGACGTTGTTGTTGTTGTTGTTGACGTTGTTGTTGTTGTTGTTGTTTATTTGACGTTGTCGTTGTTGACGTTTTTGTTGTTGTTGTTGTTGTTGTTGTTTATTTGACGTTGTTGTTATTGTTGTTTATTTGACGTTGTTTTTGTCATTGTTTTTGTTGTTTATTTGAAGTTGTTATTGTTATTGTTTATTTGACGTTGTTTTTGTTGTTTATTTGACGTTGTTGTTGTTTATTTGACGTTGTTGTTGTGGTTGTTTATTTGATGTTGTTGTTGTTGTTGACGTTGTTGTTGTTGTTGTTATTTATTTGACGTTGTTGTTGTTATTGTTGTTGTTGTTGTTGTTTATTTGACGTTGTTGTTGTTGTTATTTATTTGACGTTGTTGTTGTTGTTTATTTGACATTGTTGTTGTTGTTATTGTTTATTTGACGTTGTTGTTGTTGTTTATTTGACGTTGTTGTTGTTGTTGTTGTTGTTGTTGACGTTGTTATTGTTGCTTATTTGATGTTGTTATTGTTGTTGTTTATTTGATGTTGTTGTTGTTGTTTATTTGACGTTGTTATTGTTGTTGACGTTGTTGTTATTGTTTATTTGATGTTGTTGTTGTTATTGTTGTTTATTTGACGTCGTTGTTGTTGGTGACGTTGTTGTTGTTGTTATTTATTTTACATTGTTGTTGTTGTTATTGTTGTTGTTGTTTATTTGACGTTGTTATTGTTGTTGTTATTTATTTGACGTTGTTGTTGTTGTTATTGTTTATTTGACGTTGTTGTTTATTTGACGTTGTTGTTGTTGTTGACATTGTTGTTGTTGTTGTTTATTTGACGTTGTCGTTGTTGACGTTTTTGTTGTTGTTGTTGTTGTTGTTGTTGTTTATTTGACGTTGTTGTTGTTGTTGTTTATTTGACGTTGTTGTTGTTGTTGTTGTTTATTTGACGGTGTTGTTGTTGTTATTTATTTGACGTTGTTGTTGTTGTTTTTGTTGTTTATTTGACGTTGTTGTTGTTGTTGTTTATTTGACGTTGTTTTTGTCATTGTTTTTGTTGTTTATTTGACGTTGTTATTGTTGTTGTTTATTTGACGTTTTTGTTGTTGTTTATTTGACGTTGTTGTTGTTGTTGTTGTTGACGTTGTTGTTGTTGTTTATTTGACGTTGTTGTTGTTGTTTATTTGACGTTGTTGTTGTTTTTGTTGTTATTTATTTAACGTTGTTGTTGTTATTGTTGTTGTTGTTGTTGTTTATTTGACGTTGTTGTTGTTGTTGTTATTTATTTGACGTTGTTGTTGTTTATTTGACATTGTTGTTGTTGTTATTGTTTATTTGACGTTGTTGTTGTTGTTTATTTGACGTTGTTGTTGTTGTTGTTGACGTTGTTGTTGTTGTTTATTTGATGTTGTTGTTGTTGACATTTTTGTTGTTGTTGTTGTTTATTTGACGTTGTTGTTGTTGTTTATTTGACGTTGTTGTTGTTGTTGTTGTTTATTTGACGGTGTTGTTGTTATTGTTGTTTATTTGACGTTGTTGTTGTTGTTTATTTGACGTTGTTGTTGTTGTTGTTGTTGTTTATTTGACGGTGTTGTTGTTATTGTTGTTTATTTGACGTTGTTGTTGTTGTTATTGTTTATTTGACGTTGTTGTTGTTGTTCACGTTGTTGTTGTTGTTTATTTGACGTTGTTGTTATTGTTTATTTGACATTGTTGTTGTGGTTGACATAGTTGTTGTTGTTGTTTATTTCACGTTGTTGATGTTATTGACGTTGTTGTTTATTTGACGTTGTTGTTGTTGTTTATTTGATGTTGTTGTTGTTGTTGACATTGTTGTTGTTGTTGTTCTTTATTTGACGTCGTTGTTGTTGTTTATTTGACATTGTTGTTGTTGTTGACGTTGTTGTTGTTGTTGTTTATTAGACATTGTTGTTGTTGTTGTTGATGTTGTTGTTGTTGTTGTTTATCTGACATTGTTGTTGTTGTTGTTGTTGACGTTGTTGGTGTTGTTGTTTATTTGACGTTGTTGTTGTTGTTGTTGTTTATTTGACGTTGTTTTAATTGTTGTTTATTTTTTGACGTTGTTGTTGTTGTTGTTGTTTATTTGACGTTGTTTTTATTGTTTATTTGACGTTGTTGTTGTTGTTGTTGGTGGTGGTTATTTGACGTTGTTGTTGTTGTTATTGTTGTTGTTTATTTGACGTTGTTGTTGTTGTTTATTTGATGTTGTTGTTGTTGTTGTTTATTTGACATTGTTGTTGTTGTTGATGTTGTTGTTGTTGTTGTTGTTATTTATTTGACATTGTTGTTGTTGTTGTTGTTGTTGACGTTGTTGGTGTTGTTGTTTATTTGACGTTGTTATTGTTGTTGTTGTTGTTGTTGTTTATTTGACGTTGTTGTTTATTTGACATTGTTGTTGTTGTTTATTTGACATTGTTGTTGTTGTTGACGTTGTTGTTGTTGTTGTTTATTTGACATTGTTGTTGTTGTTGTTTTTGTTATTGACGTTGTTGTTGTTGTTATTGTTTATTTGACGTTGTTGTTGTTGTTGTTTATTTGACGTTGTTTTAGTTGTTGTTGTTTATTTGACATTGTTGTCGTTGACATTGTTGTTGTCGTTGTTGTTTATTTGACGTTGTTGTTGTTGTTTATTTGACGTAGCTGTTGTTATTGACGTTGTTGTTGTTGTTGTTGTTGTTTATTTGACGTTTTTGTTGTTGTTGATGTTGTTGTTGTTGTTGTTTATTTGACGTTGTTGTTATTGTTTATTTGACGTTGTTGTTGTTGTTTATTTGACGTTGTTGTTGTTGTTGTTATTGTTGTTGTTTATTTGACGTTGTTGTTGTTGTTTATTTGATTTTGTTGTTGTTGTTGTTTATTTGACGTTGGTGTTGTTGTTGTTTATTTGAGGTTATTGTTGTTATTTATTTGACGTTGTTGTTGTTGTTATTGTTTATTTGACGTTGTTGTTGTTGTTGTTGTTGTTTATTTGACGTTGTTATTGTTGTTTATTTGACGTTGTTTTTGTTATTTGGCGTTGTTGTTGTTGTTGTTGTTGTATTTGTTGTTGTTGTTGTTGTTGTTGCTTATTTGATGTTGTTGTTATTGTTGTTGATTATTTGACGTTAATGCTGCTGTTGTTTATTTGACGTTGTTGTTGTTGTTGTTTATTTGACGTTGTTGTTGTTGTTGTTGTTTATTTGATGTTGTTGTTGTAGACGTTGTTGTTGTTGTTGTTGTTGTTTATTTGACGTTGTTGTTTTTGTTTATTTGACGTTGTTGTGGTTGTTGATATTTATTTGACGTTGTTGTTGTTGTTGTTTATTTGACAGTGTTGTTGTTGTGGTTGTTGTTGTTGTTGTTTATTTGACGTTGTTGTTGTTGACGTTGTTATTATTGTCGTTGTTGTTTATTTGACGTTGTTGTTGTTGTTGTTGACATAGTTTTGTTGTTGTTTGTTTGACGTTGTTGTTGTTATTGACGTTGTTGTTTATTTGACGTTGTTGTTGTCGTTTATTTGACGTTGTTGTTGTTGTTGTTGACATTGTTGTTGTTGTTGTTTATTTGACGTTTTTGTTGTTGTTGTTGATGTTATTGTTATTGCTTATTTGACGTTGATGTTGTTGTTTATTTGACGTTGTTGTTGTTATTTATTTGACGTTGTTGTTGTTGATATTTATTTGACGTTGTTGTTGTTGTTTAATTGACGTTGTTGTTGTTGTTTATTGGATGTTGTTGTTATTGTTGTTTATTTGACGGTGTTGTTGTTGTTATTGTTGTTTATTTGATGTTGTTGTTGTTGACGTTGTTGTTGTTGTTGTTGTTTATTTGACGTTGTTGTTGTTGTTGACATAGTTGTTGTTGTTGTTGTTTGTTTGACGTTGTTGTTGTTGTTGACGTTGTTGTTTATTTGACGTTGTTGTTGTTGTTGACATTGTTGTTGTTGTTGTTTATTTGACGTTGTTGTTGTTGTTGTTTATTTGACATTGTTGTTGTTGTTGTTCATTTGACGTTAATGTTGTTGTTTATTTGACGTTGTTGTTGTTGCTGTTTATTTGACGTTGTTTTTGTCATTGTTTTTGTTGTTTATTTGATGTTGTTATTGTTGTTGTTTATTTGACGTTGTTGTTGTTGTTGTTTATTTGGCGTTGTGATTATTGTTGACGTTGTTGTTGTTGTTTATTTGATGTTGTTGTTGTTGATGATGTTTATTTGACGTTGTTGTTGTTGGTGACGTTGTTGTTGTTATTTATTTTACATTGTTCTTGTTGTTATTGTTGTTGTTGTTGTTTATTTGACGTTGTTGTTGTTGTTGTTATTTATTTGTCGTTGTTGTTGTTGTTATTGTTTATTTGACGTTGTTGTTTATTTGACGTTGTTGTTGTTGTTGTTGTTGACGTTGTTGTTGTTGTTGTTGTTTATTTGACGTTGTCGTTGTTGACGTTTTTGTTGTTGTTGTTGTTGTTGTTGTTTATTTGACGTTGTTGTTATTGTTGTTTATTTGACGTTGTTGTTGTTGTTGTTTATTTGACGTTGTTGTTATTGTTATTGTTTATTTGACGTTGTTTTTGTTGTTTATTTGACGTTGTTGTTGTTTATTTGACGTTGTTGTTGTGGTTGTTTATTTGATGTTGTTGTTGTTGTTGACGTTGTTGTTGTTGTTGTTATTTATTTGACGTTGTTGTTGTTATTGTTGTTGTTGTTGTTGTTTATTTGACGTTGTTGTTGTTGTTATTTATTTGACGTTGTTGTTGTTTATTTGACATTGTTGTTGTTGTTATTGTTTATTTGACGTTGTTGTTGTTGTTTATTTGACGTTGTTGTTGTTGTTGTTGTTGTTGACGTTGTTATTGTTGTTTATTTGATGTTGTTATTGTTGTTGTTTATTTGACGTTGTTGTTGTTGTTTATTTGACGTTGTTATTGTTGTTGACGTTGTTGTTATTGTTTATTTGATGTTGTTGTTGTTATTGTTGTTTATTTGACGTCGTTGTTGTTGGTGACGTTGTTGTTGTTGTTATTTATTTTACATTGTTGTTGTTGTTATTGTTGTTGTTGTTGTTTATTTGACGTTGTTATTGTTGTTGTTGTTTATTTGACGTTGTTGTTGTTGTTATTGTTTATTTGACGTTGTTGTTTATTTGACGTTGTTGTTGTTGTTGTTGTTGACGTTGTTGTTGTTGTTTATTTGACGTTGTCGTTGTTGACGTTTTTGTTGTTGTTGTTGTTGTTGTTTATTTGACGTTGTTGTGGTTGTTGTTTATTTGACGGTGTTGTTGTTGTTATTTATTTGACGTTGTTGTTGTTGTTGTTGTTGTTTATTTGACGTTGTTGTTGTTGTTTATTTGACGTTGTTTTTGTCATTGTTTTTGTTGTTTATTTGACGTTGTTATTGTTGTTGTTTATTTAACGTTGTTGTTGTTGTTTATTTGACGTTGTTGTTGTCGTTGTTGTTGACGTTGTTGTTGTTGTTTATTTGACGTTGTTGTTGTTGTTGTTGTTTATTTGACGTTGTTGTTGTTATTTATTTGACGTTGTTATTGTTGTTGACGTTGTTGTTGTTGTTTATTTGACGTTGTTGTTGTTGTTGTTGTTTATTTGACGTTGTTGTCTTTGTTGACGTTGTTGTTGTTGTTATTTATTTGACATTGTTGTTGTTGTTATTGTTGTTGTTGTTGTTTATTTGACGGTGTTGTTGTTGTTATTTATTTGACATTGTTGTTGTTGTTGTTGTTTATTTGCGTTGTTGTTGTTGTTGTTGTTGTTTATTTGACGTTGTTTTTGTCATTGTTTTTGTTGTTTATTTGACGTTGTTATTGTTGTTGTTTATTTGACGTTGTTGTTGTTATTTATTTGACGTTGTTGTTTATTTGACGTTGTTTTAGATGTTGTTGTTTATTTGACGTTGTTGTTGTTGTTTATTTGACATTGTTGTTGTTGTTGACGTTGTTGTTGTTGTTGTTGTTGTTTATTTGACATTGTTGTTGTTGTTGTTGTTGACGTTGTTGGTGTTGTTGTTTATTTGACGTTGTTGTTGTTGTTGTTTTTTTGACGTTGTTTTAGTTGTTGTTGTTAATTTGACGTTGTTATTGTTGACATTGTTATTGTTGTGGTTTATTTGACGTTGTTGTTGTTGTTTATTTGACGTAGATGTTGTTATTGACGTTGTAGTTGTTGTTGTTGTTTATTTGACGTTTTTGTTGTTGTTGATGATGTTGTTGTTGTTGTTCATTTGACGTTGTTGTTATTGTTTATTTGACGTTGTTTTGTTGTTTATTTGACGTTGTTGTTGTTGTTATTGTTGTTGTTTATTTGACGGTGTTGTTGTTGTTGTTTATTTGATGTTGTTGTTGTTGTTGTTGTTTATTTGACGTTGTTGTTGTTGTTGTTATTGATATTTATTTGACGTTGTTGTTGTTGTTTATTTGACGTTGTTGTTGTTGTTTATTGGATGTTGTTTTTATTGATGTTTATTTGACGGTGTTGTTGTTGTTGTTGTTGTTGTTTATTGGATGTTGTTGTTGTTGACGTTGTTGTTGTTGTTGTTGTTGTTTATTTGACGTTGTTGTTGTTGTTGTTGTTGTTGTTGTTGTTGTTGACATAGTTGTTGTTGTTGTTGTTTGTTTGACGTTGTTGTTGTTGTTGTTGTTGACGTTGTTGTTTATTTGACGTTGTTGTTCTTGTTTATTTGACGTTGTTGTTGTTGTTGTTGACATTGTTGTTGTTGTTGTTTATTTGACGTTGTTGTTGTTGTTGTTTATTTGACATTGTTGTTGTTGTTGTTCATTTTACGTTGATGTTGTTGTTTATTTGACGTTGTTGTTGTTGTTTATTTGACGTTGTTTTTGTCATTGTTTTTGTTGTTTATTTGACCTTGTTATTGTTGTTGTTTATTTGACGTTGTTGTTGTTGTTTATTTGACGTTGTTGTTGTTGTTTATTAGATGTTGTTGTTGTTGTTGATGTTTATTTGACGTTGTTGTTGTTGGTGACGTTGTTGTTGTTGTTATTTATTTTACATTGTTGTTGTTGTTATTGTTGTTGTTGTTGTTTATTTGACGTTGTTGTTGTCGTTGTTGTTATTTATTTGACATTGTTGTTGTTGTTATTGTTTATTTGACGTTGTTGTTTATTTGACGTTGTTGTTGTTGCTGTTGTTGACGTTGTTGTTGTTGTTTATTTGACGTTGTCGTTGTTGACGTTTTTGTTGTTGTTGTTGTTGTTGTTGTTGTTGTTTATTTGACGTTGTTGTTGTTTATTTGACGTTGTTGTTGTTGTTGTTTATTTGACGGTGTTGTTGTTGTTATTTATTTGACGTTGTTGTTGTTGTTGTTTATTTGACGTTGTTGTTGTTGTTGTTGTTGTTTATTTGACGTTGTTTTTGTCATTGTTTTTGTTGTTTATTTGACGTTGTTATTGTTGTTGTTTATTTGACGTTGTTGTTGTTGTTTATTTGACGTTGTTGTTGTCGGTGTTGTTGACGTTGATGTTGTTGTTTATTTGACGTTGTTGTTGTTGTTTATTTGACGTTGTTGTTGTTATTTATTTGACGTTGTTATTGTTGTTGACGTTGTTGTTGTTGTTTATTTGACGTTGTTGTTGTTGTTTATTTGACGTTGTTGTCTTTGTTGACGTTGTTGTTGTTGTTATTTATTTGACATTGTTGTTGTTGTTATTGTTGTTGTTGTTGTT
Source organism: Vicia faba (assembly GCA_948472305.1). NCBI lineage: Eukaryota > Viridiplantae > Streptophyta > Magnoliopsida > Fabales > Fabaceae > Vicia > Vicia faba. The sequence continues at coordinate 460,878,440 of OX451739.1, read as the reverse complement.
GTTTATTTGACGGTGTTGTTGTTGTTATTTATTTGACATTGTTGTTGTTGTTGTTTATTTGCGTTGTTGTTGTTGTTGTTTATTTGACGTTGTTTTTGTCATTGTTTTTGTTGTTTATTTGACGTTGTTATTGTTGTTGTTTATTTGACGTTGTTGTTGTTATTTATTTGACGTTGTTGTTGTTGTTGTTGTTGTTTATTTGACGTTGTTTTAGATGTTGTTGTTTATTTGACGTTGTTGTTGTTGTTTATTTGACATTGTTGTTGTTGTTGACGTTGTTGTTGTTGTTTATTTGACATTGTTATTGTTGTTGTTGACGTTGTTGGTGTTGTTGTTTATTTGACGTTGTTGTTGTTGTTGTTTATTTGACGTTGTTTTAGTTGTTGTTGTTTATTTGACGTTGTTGTTGTTGACATTGTTATTGTTGTGGTTTATTTGACGTTGTTGTTGTTGTTTATTTGACGTAGATGTTGTTATTGACGTTGTAGTTGTTGTTGTTGTTTATTTGACGTTTTTGTTGTTGTTGTTGATGTTATTGTTATTGCTTATTTGACGTTGATGTTGTTGTTTATTTGACGTTGTTGTTGTTATTTATTTGACATTGTTGTTGTTGATATTTATTTGACGTTGTTGTTGTTGTTTAATTGACGTTGTTGTTGTTGTTTATTGGATGTTGTTGTTATTGTTGTTTATTTGACGGTGTTGTTGTTGTTATTGTTGTTTATTTGATGTTGTTGTTGTTGACGTTGTTGTTGTTGTTGTTGTTTATTTGACGTTGTTGTTGTTGTTGACATAGTTGTTGTTGTTGTTGTTTGTTTGACGTTGTTGTTGTTGTTGACGTTGTTGTTTATTTGACGTTGTTGTTGTTGTTGACATTGTTGTTGTTGTTGTTGTTTATTTGACGTTGTTGTTGTTGTTGTTTATTTGACATTGTTGTTGTTGTTGTTCATTTGACGTTAATGTTGTTGTTTATTTGACGTTGTTGTTGTTGCTGTTTATTTGACGTTGTTTTTGTCATTGTTTTTGTTGTTTATTTGATGTTGTTATTGTTGTTGTTTATTTGACGTTGTTGTTGTTGTTGTTTATTTGACGTTGTGATTATTGTTGACGTTGTTGTTGTTGTTTATTTGATGTTGTTGTTGTTGTTGATGATGTTTATTTGACGTTGTTGTTGTTGGTGACGTTGTTGTTGTTATTTATTTTACATTGTTCTTGTTGTTATTGTTGTTGTTGTTGTTTATTTGACGTTGTTGTTGTTGTTATTTATTTGTCGTTGTTGTTGTTGTTATTGTTTATTTGACGTTGTTGTTTATTTGACGTTGTTGTTGTTGTTGACGTTGTTGTTGTTGTTGTTTATTTGATGTTGTCGTTGTTGACGTTTTTGTTGTTGTTGTTGTTGTTGTTGTTGTTTATTTGACGTTGTTGTTATTGTTGTTTATTTGACGTTGTTTTTGTCATTGTTTTTGTTGTTTATTTGAAGTTGTTATTGTTATTGTTTATTTGACGTTGTTTTTGTTGTTTATTTGACGTTGTTGTTGTTTATTTGACGTTGTTGTTGTGGTTGTTTATTTGATGTTGTTGTTGTTGTTGACGTTGTTGTTGTTGTTGTTATTTATTTGACGTTGTTGTTGTTATTGTTGTTGGTTTTGTTGTTTATTTGACGTTGTTGTTGTTATTTATTTGACGTTGTTGTTGTTGTTTATTTGACATTGTTGTTGTTGTTATTGTTTATTTGACGTTGTTGTTGTTGTTTATTTGACGTTGTTGTTGTTGTTGTTGTTGACGTTGTTATTGTTGTTTATTTGATGTTGTTATTGTTGTTGTTTATTTGACGTTGTTGTTGTTGTTTATTTGACGTTGTTATTGTTGTTGACGTTGTTGTTATTGTTTATTTGATGTTGTTGTTGTTATTGTTGTTTATTTGACGTCGTTGTTGTTGGTGACGTTGTTGTTGTTGTTATTTATTTTACATTGTTGTTGTTGTTATTGTTGTTGTTGTTGTTGTTTATTTGACGTTGTTATTGTTGTTGTTATTTATTTGACGTTGTTGTTGTTGTTATTGTTTATTTGACGTTGTTGTTTATTTGACGTTGTTGTTGTTGTTGACGTTGTTGTTGTTGTTTATTTGACGTTGTCGTTGTTGACGTTTTTGTTGTTGTTGTTGTTGTTGTTGTTGTTGTTTATTTGACGTTGTTGTTGTTGTTGTTGTTTATTTGACGTTGTTGTTGTTGTTGTTGTTTATTTGACGGTGTTGTTGTTGTTATTTATTTGACGTTGTTGTTGTTGTTTTTGTTGTTTATTTGACGTTGTTGTTGTTGTTGTTTATTTGGCTTTTTTTTTGTCATTGTTTTTGTTGTTTATTTGACGTTGTTATTGTTGTTGTTTATTTGACGTTTTTGTTGTTGTTTATTTGACGTTGTTGTTGTTGTTGTTGTTGTTGTTGACGTTGTTGTTGTTGTTTATTTGACGTTGTTGTTGTTGTTTATTTGACGTTGTTGTTGTTTTTGTTGTTATTTATTTAACGTTGTTGTTGTTATTGTTGTTGTTGTTGTTGTTTATTTGACGTTGTTGTTGTTGTTGTTATTTATTTGACGTTGTTGTTGTTTATTTGACATTGTTGTTGTTGTTATTGTTTATTTGACGTTGTTGTTGTTGTTTATTTGACGTTGTTGTTGTTGTTGACGTTGTTGTTGTTGTTTATTTGATGTTGTTGTTGTTGACGTTTTTGTTGTTGTTGTTGTTTATTTGACGTTGTTGTTGTTGTTTATTTGACGTTGTTGTTGTTGTTGTTGTTTATTTGACGGTGTTGTTGTTATTGTTGTTTATTTGACGTTGTTGTTGTTGTTATTGTTTATTTGACGTTGTTGTTGTTGTTCACGTTGTTGTTGTTGTTTATTTGACGTTGTTGTTATTGTTTATTTGACATTGTTGTTGTGGTTGACATAGTTGTTGTTGTTGTTTATTTCACGTTGTTGATGTTATTGACGTTGTTGTTTATTTGACGTTGTTGTTGTTGTTTATTTGATGTTGTTGTTGTTGTTGACATTGTTGTTGTTGTTGTTCTTTATTTGACGTCGTTGTTGTTGTTTATTTGACATTGTTGTTGTTGTTGACGTTGTTGTTGTTGTTGTTTATTTGACATTGTTGTTGTTGTTGTTGATGTTGTTGTTGTTGTTGTTTATCTGACATTGTTGTTGTTGTTGTTGTTGACGTTGTTGGTGTTGTTGTTTATTTGACGTTGTTGTTGTTGTTGTTGTTGTTTATTTGACGTTGTTTTAATTGTTGTTTATTTTTTGACGTTGTTGTTGTTGTTGTTGTTTATTTGACGTTGTTTTTATTGTTTATTTGACGTTGTTGTTGTTGTTGTTGGTGGTGGTTATTTGACGTTGTTGTTGTTGTTATTGTTGTTGTTTATTTGACGTTGTTGTTGTTGTTGATGTTGTTGTTGTTGTTGTTGTTATTTATTTGACATTGTTGTTGTTGTTGTTGTTGACGTTGTTGGTGTTGTTGTTTATTTGACGTTGTTATTGTTGTTGTTGTTGTTGTTGTTTATTTGACGTTGTTGTTTATTTGACATTGTTGTTGTTGTTTATTTGACATTGTTATTGTTGTTGACGTTGTTGTTGTTGTTGTTTATTTGACATTGTTGTTGTTGTTGTTTTTGTTGTTGACGTTGTTGTTGTTGTTATTGTTTATTTGACGTTGTTGTTGTTGTTGTTGTTTATTTGACGTTGTTTTAGTTGTTGTTGTTTATTTGACATTGTTGTCGTTGACATTGTTGTTGTTGTTGTTGTTGTTGTTGTTTATTTGACGTTTTTGTTGTTGTTGATGTTGTTGTTGTTGTTGTTTATTTGACGTTGTTGTTATTGTTTATTTGACGTTGTTGTTGTTGTTTATTTGACGTTGTTGTTGTTGTTGTTGTTATTGTTGTTGTTTATTTGACGTTGTTGTTGTTGTTGTTTATTTGATTTTGTTGTTGTTGTTGTTTATTTGACGTTGGTGTTGTTGTTGTTTATTTGAGGTTATTGTTGTTATTTATTTGACGTTGTTGTTGTTGTTATTGTTTATTTGACGTTGTTGTTGTTGTTGTTGTTGTTGTTTATTTGACGTTGTTATTGTTGTTTATTTGACGTTGTTTTTGTTATTTGGCGTTGTTGTTGTTGTTGTTGTATTTGTTGTTGTTGTTGTTGTTGTTGTTGCTTATTTGATGTTGTTGTTATTGTTGTTGATTATTTGACGTTGTTGTTGCTGTTGTTTATTTGACGTTGTTGTTGTTGTTGTTGTTTATTTGACGTTGTTGTTGTTGTTGTTTATTTGATGTTGTTGTTGTAGACGTTGTTGTTGTTGTTGTTGTTTATTTGACGTTGTTGTTTTTGTTTATTTGACGTTGTTGTGGTTGTTGATATTTATTTGACGTTGTTGTTGTTGTTGTTTATTTGACAGTGTTGTTGTTGTGGTTGCTGTTGTTGTTGTTTATTTGACGTTGTTGTTGTTGTTGTTGTTTATTTGACGTTGTTGTTGTTGACGTTGTTATTATTGTCGTTGTTGTTTATTTGACGTTGTTGTTGTTGTTGTTGACATAGTTTTGTTGTTGTTTGTTTGACGTTGTTGTTGTTATTGACGTTGTTGTTTATTTGACGTTGTTGTTGTCGTTTATTTGACGTTGTTGTTGTTGTTGTTGACATTGTTGTTGTTGTTGTTGTTTATTTGACGTTTTTGTTGTTGTTGTTGATGTTATTGTTATTGCTTATTTGACGTTGATGTTGTTGTTTATTTGACGTTGTTGTTGTTATTTATTTGACGTTGTTGTTGTTGATATTTATTTGACGTTGTTGTTGTTGTTTAATTGACGTTGTTGTTGTTGTTTATTGGATGTTGTTGTTATTGTTGTTTATTTGACGGTGTTGTTGTTGTTATTGTTGTTTATTTGATGTTGTTGTTGTTGACGTTGTTGTTGTTGTTGTTGTTTATTTGACGTTGTTGTTGTTGACATAGTTGTTGTTGTTGTTGTTTGTTTGACGTTGTTGTTGTTGTTGACGTTGTTGTTTATTTGACGTTGTTGTTGTTGTTGACATTGTTGTTGTTGTTGTTTATTTGACGTTGTTGTTGTTGTTGTTTATTTGACATTGTTGTTGTTGTTGTTCATTTGACTTTAATGTTGTTGTTTATTTGACGTTGTTGTTGTTGCTGTTTATTTGACGTTGTTTTTGTCATTGTTTTTGTTGTTTATTTGATGTTGTTATTGTTGTTGTTTATTTGACGTTGTTGTTGTTGTTGTTTATTTGACGTTGTGATTATTGTTGACGTTGTTGTTGTTGTTTATTTGATGTTGTTGTTGTTGTTGATGATGTTTATTTGACGTTGTTGTTGTTGGTGACGTTGTTGTTGTTATTTATTTTACTTTGTTCTTGTTGTTATTGTTATTGTTGTTGTTTATTTGACGTTGTTGTTGTTGTTGTTATTTATTTGTCGTTGTTGTTGTTGTTATTGTTTATTTGACGTTGTTGTTTATTTGACGTTGTTGTTGTTGTTGTTGTTGACGTTGTTGTTGTTGTTGTTTATTTGACGTTGTCGTTGTTGACGTTTTTGTTGTTGTTGTTGTTGTTGTTGTTTATTTGACGTTGTTGTTATTGTTGTTTATTTGACGTTGTTTTTGTCATTGTTTTTGTTGTTTATTTGAAGTTGTTATTGTTATTGTTTATTTGACGTTGTTTTTGTTGTTTATTTGACGTTGTTGTTGTTTATTTGACGTTGTTGTTGTGGTTGTTTATTTGATGTTGTTGTTGTTGTTGACGTTGTTGTTGTTGTTGTTGTTGTTATTTATTTGACGTTGTTGTTGTTATTGTTGTTGTTGTTGTTGTTTATTTGACGTTGTTGTTGTTGTTATTTATTTGACGTTGTTGTTGTTGTTTATTTGACATTGTTGTTGTTGTTATTGTTTATTTGACGTTGTTGTTGTTGTTTATTTGGCGTTGTTGTTGTTGTTGTTGTTGTTGTTGTTGTTGACGTTGTTATTGTTGTTTATTTGATGTTGTTATTGTTGTTGTTTATTTGACGTTGTTGTTGTTGTTTATTTGACGTTGTTATTGTTGTTGACGTTGTTGTTATTGTTTATTTGATGTTGTTGTTGTTATTGTTGTTTATTTGACGTCGTTGTTGTTGGTGACGTTGTTGTTGTTGTTATTTATTTTACATTGTTGTTGTTGTTATTGTTGTTGTTGTTGTTTATTTGACGTTGTTATTGTTGTTGTTATTTATTTGACGTTGTTGTTGTTGTTATTGTTTATTTGACGTTGTTGTTTATTTGACGTTGTTGTTGTTGTTGACGTTGTTGTTGTTGTTGTTTATTTGACGTTGTCGTTGTTGACGTTTTTGTTGTTGTTGTTGTTGTTGTTGTTTATTAGACGTTGTTGTTGTTGTTGTTTATTTGACGTTGTTGTTGTTGTTGTTGTTGTTATTTATTTGACGTTGTTGTTGTTGTTTTTGTTGTTTATTTGACGTTGTTGTTGTTGTTGTTGTTTATTTGACGTTGTTTTTGTCATTGTTTTTGTTGTTTATTTGACGTTGTTATTGTTGTTGTTTATTTGACGTTTTTGTTGTTGTTTATTTGACGTTGTTGTTGTTGTTGTTGACGTTGTTGTTGTTGTTTATTTGACGTTGTTGTTGTTGTTTATTTGACGTTGTTGTTGTTTTTGTTGTTATTTATTTAACGTTGTTGTTGTTATTGTTGTTGTTGTTGTTGTTTATTTGACGTTGTTGTTGTTGTTGTTATTTATTTGACGTTGTTGTTGTTTATTTGACATTGTTGTTGTTGTTATTGTTTATTTGACGTTGTTGTTATTGTTTATTTGACGTTGTTGTTGTTGTTGTTGACGTTGTTGTTGTTGTTTATTTGATGTTGTTGTTGTTGTTGACGTTTTTGTTGTTGTTGTTGTTTATTTGACGTTGTTGTTGTTGTTTATTTGACGTTGTTGTTGTTGTTGTTTATTTGACGGTGTTGTTGTTATTGTTGTTTATTTGACGTTGTTGTTGTTGTTATTGTTTATTTGACGTTGTTGTTGTTGTTCACGTTGTTGTTGTTGTTTATTTGACGTTGTTGTTATTGTTTATTTGACATTGTTGTTGTGGTTGACATAGTTGTTGTTGTTGTTTATTTCACGTTGTTGATGTTATTGACGTTGTTGTTTATTTGACGTTGTTGTTGTTGTTTATTTGATGTTGTTGTTGTTGTTGACATTGTTGTTGTTGTTGTTCTTTATTTGACGTCGTTGTTGTTGTTTATTTGACATTGTTGTTGTTGTTGACGTTGTTGTTGTTGTTGTTTATTTGACATTGTTGTTGTTGTTGTTGATGTTGTTGTTGTTGTTGTTTATCTGACATTGTTGTTGTTGTTGTTGTTGACGTTGTTGGTGTTGTTGTTTATTTGACGTTGTTGTTGTTGTTGTTGTTTATTTGACGTTGTTTTAATTGTTGTTTATTTTTTGACGTTGTTGTTGTTGTTGTTGTTTATTTGACGTTGTTTTTATTGTTTATTTGACGTTGTTGTTGTTGTTGTTGTTGTTATTGTTGTTGTTTATTTGACGTTGTTGTTGTTGTTTATTTGATGTTGTTGTTGTTGTTTATTTGACATTGTTGTTGTTGTTGATGTTGTTGTTGTTGTTGTTATTTATTTGACATTGTTGTTGTTGTTGTTGTTGACGTTGTTGGTGTTGTTGTTTATTTGACGTTGTTATTGTTGTTGTTGTTGTTGTTGTTTATTTGACGTTGTTGTTTATTTGACATTGTTGTTGTTGTTTATTTGACATTGTTGTTGTTGTTGACGTTGTTGTTGTTGTTGTTTATTTTACATTGTTGTTGTTGTTGTTTTTGTTGTTGACGTTGTTGTTGTTGTTATTGTTTATTTGACGTTGTTGTTGTTGTTGTTTATTTGACGTTGTTTTAGTTGTTGTTGTTTATTTGACATTGTTGTCGTTGACATTGTTGTTGTCGTTGTTGTTTATTTGACGTTGTTGTTGTTGTTTATTTGACGTAGCTGTTGTTATTGACGTTGTTGTTGTTGTTGTTGTTGTTTATTTGACATTTTTGTTGTTGTTGATGTTGTTGTTGTTGTTGTTTATTTGACGTTGTTGTTATTGTTTATTTGACGTTGTTGTTGTTGTTTATTTGACGTTGTTGTTGTTGTTGTTATTGTTGTTGTTTATTTGACGTTGTTGTTGTTGTTGTTGTTTATTTGATTTTGTTGTTGTTGTTGTTTATTTGACGTTGGTGTTGTTGTTGTTTATTTGAGGTTATTGTTGTTATTTATTTGACGTTGTTGTTGTTGTTATTGTTTATTTGACGTTGTTGTTGTTGTTGTTGTTTATTTGACGTTGTTATTATTGTTTATTTGACGTTGTTTTTGTTATTTGGCGTTGTTGTTGTTGTTGTTGTATTTGTTGTTGTTGTTGTTGTTGTTGTTGCTTATTTGATGTTGTTGTTATTGTTGTTGATTATTTGACGTTGTTGTTGCTGTTGTTTATTTGACGTTGTTGTTGTTGTTGTTGTTTATTTGACGTTGTTGTTGTTGTTGTTTATTTGATGTTGTTGTTGTAGACGTTGTTGTTGTTGTTGTTGTTTATTTGACGTTGTTGTTTTTGTTTATTTGACGTTGTTGTGGTTGTTGATATTTATTTGACGTTGTTGTTGTTGTTTATTTGACAGTGTTGTTGTTGTGGTTGTTGTTGTTGTTGTTGTTTATTTGACGTTGTTGTTGTTGTTGTTTATTTGACGTTGTTGTTGTTGACGTTGTTATTATTGTCGTTGTTGTTTATTTGACGTTGTTGTTGTTGTTGTTGACATAGTTTTGTTGTTGTTTGTTTGACGTTGTTGTTGTTATTGACGTTGTTGTTTATTTGACGTTGTTGTTGTCGTTTATTTGACGTTGTTGTTGTTGTTGTTGACATTGTTGTTGTTGTTGTTGTTTATTTGACGTTTTTGTTGTTGTTTATTTGACCATGTTGTTGTTGTTGTTGTTGTTCATTTGACGTTGTTGTTGTTGTTTATTTGACGTTGACGTTGTTGTTGTTGTTGTTGTTGTTTATTTGACGTTGTTTTTGTCATTGTTTTTGTTGTTTATTTGACGTTGTTATTGTTGTTGTTTATTTGACGTTGTTGTTGTTGTTGTTGTTTATTTGACATTGTTATTGTTGTTGACGTTGTTGTTGTTGTTGTTGTTGTTTATTTGACGTTGTTGTTGTTGTTGTTTATTTGACATTGTTGTTGTTGTTGACGTTGTTGTTGTTGTTGTTATTTATTTGACATTGTTGTTGTTATTGTTGTTGTTGTTGTTGTTATTTATTTGACGTTGTTGTTGTTGTTATTGTTTATTTGACGTTGTTGTTTATTTGACATTGTTGTTGTTGTTGACGTTGTAGTTGTTGTTTATTTGATGTTGTTGTTGACGTTTTTGTTGTTGTTGTTGTTGTTTATTTGATATTGTTGTTGTTGTTGTTGTTTATTTGACGGTGTTGTTGTTGTTATTTATTTGACGTTGTTGTTATTGTTGTTTATTTGACGTTGTTGTTGTTGTTTATTTGACGTTGTTTTTGTCATTGTTTTTGTTGTTTATTTGACGTTGTTATTATTGTTGTTTATTTGACGCTGTTGTTGTTGTTGTTGTTTATTTGACGTTGTTGTTGTTGTTGACGTTGTTGTTGTTGTTTCTTTGACGTTGTTGTTGTTGTTTATTTGACGTTGTTATTGTTGTTGTTGTTGTTGTTTATTTGACGTTGTTGTTGTTTATATGACATTGTTGTTGTTGTTACTGTTTATTTGACGTTGTTGTTGTTGTTTATTTGACGTTGTTGTTGTTGTTGTTGACGTTGTTGTTGTTGTTGTTTATTTGACGTTGTGGTTGTTGTTGACGTTTTTGTTGTTGTTGTTGTTGTTTATTTGACGTTGTTGTTGTTGTTGTTTATTTGACGTTGTTGTTGTTGACGTTGTTATTGTTGTTGTTGTTGTTTATTTGACGTTGTTGTTGTTGTTGTTGTTGACATAGTTTTGTTGTTGTTTGTTTGACGTTGTTGTTGTTGTTATTGACGTTGTTGTTTATTTGACGTTGTTGTTGTTGTTTATTTGACGTTGTTGTTGTTGTTGTTGACATTGTTGTTGTTGTTGTTTATTTGACGTTGTTGTTGTTTTTGTTGTTGTTTATTTGACATTGTTGTTGTTGTTGTTCATTTGACGTTGTTGTTGGTTATTTGACGTTGACGTTGTTGTTGTTGTTGTTTATTTGACGATGTTGTTGTTGTTGTTGTTTATTTGACGTTGTTGTTGTTGTTGACGTTGTTGTTGTTGTTGTTATTTATTTGACATTTGTTGTTGTTGTTATTATTGTTGTTGTTGTTATTTATTTGACGTTGTTGTTGTTGTTATTGTTTATTTGACGTTGTTGTTTATTTGACATTGTTGTTGTTGTTGTTGTTGACGTTGTTGTTGTTGTTGTTTATTTGATGTTGTTGTTGTTGACGTTTTTGTTGTTGTTGTTGTTGTTTATTTGACGTTGTTGTTGTTGTTGTTTATTTGACGTTGTTGTTGCTGTTGTTTATTTGACGGTGTTGTTGTTGTTATTTATTTGACGTTGTTGTTATTGTTGTTTATTTGACGTTGTTGTTGTTGTTGTTTATTTGACGTTGTTTTTGTCATTGTTTTTGTTGTTTATTTGACGTTGTTATTATTGTTGTTTATTTGACGTTGTTGTTGTTGTTGTTGTTGTTTATTTGACGTTGTTGTTGTTGTTTATTTGACGTTGTTGTTGTTGTTTATTTGACGTTGTTGTTGTTGTTGACGTTGTTGTTGTTGTTTTTATTTATTTGACGTTGTTGTTGTTATTGTTGTTGTTGTTGTTTATTTGACGTTGTTGTTGTTGTTGTTTATTTGATGTTGTTGTTGTTTATATGACATTGTTGTTGTTGTTATTGTTTGTTTGACGTTGTTGTTGTTGTTTACGTTGTTGTTGTTGTTTATTTGACGTTGTTGTTATTGTTTATTTGACATTGTTGTTGTGGTTGACATAGTTGTTGTTGTTGTTTATTTCACGTTGTTGATGTTATTGACGTTGTTGTTTATTTGACGTTGTTGTTGTTGTTTATTTGATGTTGTTGTTGTTGACATTGTTGTTGTTGTTGTTCTTTATTTGACGTCGTTGTTGTTGTTTATTTGACATTGTTGTTGTTGTTGTTCTTTATTTGACGTCGTTGTTGTTGTTTATTTGACATTGTTGTTGTTGTTGACGTTGTTGTTGTTGTTGTTTATTTGACATTATTGTTGTTGTTGTTGATGTTGTTGTTGTTGTTTATGTGACATTGTTGTTGTTGTTGTTGTTGTTGACGTTGTTGGTGTTGTTGTTTATTTGACGTTGTTGTTGTTGTTGTTGTTTATTTGACGTTGTTTTAATTGTTGTTTATTTTTTGACGTTGTTGTTGTTGTTGTTGTTTATTTGACGTTGTTTTTATTGTTTATTTGACGTTGTTGTTGTTTTTGTTGGTGGTGGTTATTTGACGTTGTTGTTGTTGTTATTGTTGTTGTTTATTTGACGTTGTTGTTGTTGTTTATTTGATGTTGTTGTTGTTGTTGTTTATTTGACATTGTTGTTGTTGTTGATGTTGTTGTTGTTGTTGTTATTTATTTGACATTGTTGTTGTTGTTGTTGTTGACGTTGTTGGTGTTGTTGTTTATTTGACGTTGTTATTGTTGTTGTTGTTGTTGTTGTTTATTTGACGTTGTTGTTTATTTGACATTTTTGTTGTTGTTTATTTGACATTGTTGTTGTTGTTGACGTTGTTGTTGTTGTTGTTTATTTGACATTGTTGTTGTTGTTGTTTTTGTTGTTGACGTTGTTGTTGTTGTTGTTATTGTTTATTTGACGTTGTTGTTGTTGTTGTTGTTTATTTGACGTTGTTTTAGTTGTTGTTGTTTATTTGACATTGTTGTCGTTGACATTGTTGTTGTCGTTGTTGTTTATTTGACGTTGTTGTTGTTGTTTATTTGACGTAGCTGTTGTTATTGACGTTGTTGTTGTTGTTGTTGTTGTTGTTGTTTATTTGACGTTTTTGTTGTTTTTGATGTTGTTGTTGTTGTTGTTTATTTGACGTTGTTGTTATTGTTTATTTGACGTTGTTGTTGTTGTTTATTTGACGATGTTGTTGTTGTTGTTATTGTTGTTGTTTATTTGACGTTGTTGTTGTTGTTGTTTATTTGATTTTGTTGTTGTTGTTGTTTATTTGACGTTGGTGTTGTTGTTGTTTATTTGAGGTTATTGTTGTTATTTATTTGACTTTGTTGTTGTTGTTATTGTTTATTTGACGTTGTTGTTGTTGTTGTTGTTGTTTATTTGACGTTGTTATTGTTGTTTATTTGACGTTGTTTTTGTTATTTGGCGTTGTTGTTGTTGTTGTTGTATTTGTTGTTGTTGTTGTTGTTGTTGTTGCTTATTTGATGTTGTTGTTATTGTTGTTGATTATTTGACGTTGTTGTTGCTGTTGTTTATTTGACGTTGTTGTTGTTGTTGTTGTTTATTTGACATTGTTGTTGTTGTTGTTTATTTGATGTTGTTGTTGTAGACGTTGTTGTTGTTGTTGTTGTTTATTTGACGTTGTTGTTTTTGTTTATTTGACGTTGTTGTGGTTGTTGATATTTATTTGACGTTGTTGTTGTTGTTTATTTGACAGTGTTGTTGTTGTGGTTGTTGTTGTTGTTGTTTATTTGACGTTGTTGTTGTTGTTGTTTATTTGACGTTGTTGTTGTTGACGTTGTTATTATTGTCGTTGTTGTTTATTTGACGTTGTTGTTGTTGTTGTTGACATAGTTTTGTTGTTGTTTGTTTGACGTTGTTGTTGTTATTGACGTTGTTGTTTATTTGACGTTGTTGTTGTCGTTTATTTGACGTTGTTGTTGTTGTTGTTGACATTGTTGTTGTTGTTGTTGTTTATTTGACGTTTTTGTTGTTGTTTATTTGACATTGTTGTTGTTGTTGTTGTTGTTCATTTGACGTTGTTGTTGTTGTTTATTTGACGTTGACGTTGTTGTTGTTGTTGTTGTTGTTTATTTGACGTTGTTTTTGTCATTGTTTTTGTTGTTTATTTGACGTTGTTATTGTTGTTGTTTATTTGACGTTGTTGTTGTTGTTGTTGTTTATTTGACATTGTTATTGTTGTTGACGTTGTTGTTGTTGTTGTTTATTTGACGTTGTTGTTGTTGTTGTTTATTTGACATTGTTGTTGTTGTTGACGTTGTTGTTGTTGTTGTTATTTATTTGACATTGTTGTTGTTATTGTTGTTGTTGTTGTTATTTATTTGACGTTGTTGTTGTTGTTATTGTTTATTTGACGTTGTTGTTTATTTGACATTGTTGTTGTTGTTGTTGTTGACGTTGTAGTTGTTGTTTATTTGATGTTGTTGTTGACGTTTTTGTTGTTGTTGTTGTTGTTGTTTATTTGATATTGTTGTTGTTGTTGTTGTTGTTTATTTGACGGTGTTGTTGTTGTTATTTATTTGACGTTGTTGTTATTGTTGTTTATTTGACGTTGTTGTTGTTGTTGTTTATTTGACGTTGTTTTTGTCATTGTTTTTGTTGTTTATTTGACGTTGTTATTATTGTTGTTTATTTGACGCTGTTGTTGTTGTTGTTGTTTATTTGACGTTGTTGTTGTTGTTGTTGACGTTGTTGTTGTTGTTTCTTTGACGTTGTTGTTGTTGTTTATTTGACGTTGTTATTGTTGTTGTTGTTGTTGTTTATTTGACGTTGTTGTTGTTTATATGACATTGTTGTTGTTGTTATTGTTTATTTGACGTTGTTGTTGTTGTTTATTTGACGTTGTTGTTGTTGTTGACGTTGTTGTTGTTGTTGTTTATTTGACGTTGTGGTTGTTGTTGACGTTTTTGTTGTTGTTGTTGTTGTTGTTTATTTGACGTTGTTGTTGTTGTTGTTTATTTGACGTTGTTGTTGTTGACGTTGTTATTGTTGTTGTTGTTGTTTATTTGACGTTGTTGTTGTTGTTGTTGACATAGTTTCGTTGTTGTTTGTTTGACGTTGTTGTTGTTGTTATTGACGTTGTTGTTTATTTGACGTTGTTGTTGTTGTTTATTTGACGTTGTTGTTGTTGTTGTTGACATTGTTGTTGTTGTTGTTTATTTGACGTTGTTGTTGTTTTTGTTGTTGTTTATTTGACATTGTTGTTGTTGTTGTTCATTTGACGTTGTTGTTGTTGGTTATTTGACGTTGACGTTGTTGTTGTTGTTGTTTATTTGACGATGTTGTTGTTGTTGTTGTTTATTTGACGTTGTTGTTGTTGTTGACGTTGTTGTTGTTGTCGTTATTTATTTGACATTGTTGTTGTTGTTATTATTGTTGTTGTTGTTATTTATTTGACGTTGTTGTTGTTGTTATTGTTTATTTGATGTTGTTGTTTATTTGACATTGTTGTTGTTGTTGTTGTTGACGTTGTTGTTGTTGTTGTTTATTTGATGTTGTTGTTGTTGACGTTTTTGTTGTTGTTGTTGTTGTTTATTTGACATTGTTGTTGTTGTTGTTTATTTGACGTTGTTGTTGCTGTTGTTTATTTGACGGTGTTGTTGTTGTTATTTATTTGACGTTGTTGTTATTGTTGTTTATTTGACGTTGTTGTTGTTGTTGTTTATTTGACGTTGTTTTTGTCATTGTTTTTGTTGTTTATTTGACGTTGTTATTATTGTTGTTTATTTGACGTTGTTGTTGTTGTTGTTGTTTATTTGACGTTGTTGTTGTTGTTTATTTGACGTTGTTGTTGTTGTTTATTTGACGTTGTTGTTGTTGTTGACGTTGTTGTTGTTGTTTTTATTTATTTGACGTTGTTGTTGTTATTGTTGTTGTTGTTGTTTATTTGACGTTGTTGTTGTTGTTGTTTATTTGATGTTGTTGTTGTTTATATGACATTGTTGTTGTTGTTATTGTTTGTTTGACGTTGTTGTTGTTTATTTGACGTTGTTGTTGTTGTTGACGTTGTTGTTGTTGTTGTTGTTTATTTGACGTTGTTGTTGTTGTTGACGTTTTTGTTGTTGTTGTTGTTGTTTATTTGACGTTGTTGTTGTTGTTGTTTATTTGACGTTGTTGTTGTTGTTGTTGTTTATTTCACGGTGTTGTTGCTATTGTTGTTTATTTGAAGTTGTTGTTGTTGTTTATTTGACGTTGTTGTTATTGTTGACGTTGTTGTTGTTGTTTATTTGACGTTGTTGTTGTTGTTTATTTGACGTTGTTGTTGTTGTTGACGTTGTTGTTGTTGTTTATTTGACAATGTTATTGTTGTTGACATTGTTGTTGTTGTTTATTTGACGTTGTTGTTGTTGTTGACATAGTTGTTGTTGTTGTTTATTTCATGTTGTTCATTTTGTTGACGTTGTTGTTGTTGTTGTTTATTTGACGCTGTTGTTGTTGTTGACATTGTTGTTGTTGTTGTTCTTTATTTGACGTCGTTGTTGTTGGTTATTTGACATTGTTGTTGTTGTTGTTGTTGTTGTTGTTTATATGACATTGTTGTTGTTGTTGTTGTTGACGTTGTTGGTGTTGTTGTTTATTTGACGTTGTTGTTGTTGTTGTTTATTTGACGTTGTTTTAATTGTTGTTGATTTTTTGACGTTGTTGTTGTTGTTTATTTGACGTTGTTTTTATTGTTTATTTGACGTTGTTGTTGTTGTTTATTTGACGTTGTTGTTGTTGTTGTTTATTTGATTTTGTTGTTGTTGTTGTTTATTTGACGTTGGTGTTGTTGTTGTTATTTATTTGACGTTGTTGTTGTTGTTGTTGTTGTTGTTATTGTTTATTTGACGTTGTTGTTGTTGTTTATTTGACGTTGTTATTGTTGTTTATTTGACGTTGTTTTTGTTATTTGACGTTGTTGTTGTTGTTGTTGTATTTGTTGTTGTTGTTGTTGTTGTTGCTTATTTGATGTTGTTGTTATTGTTGTTGTTTATTTGACGTTGTTGTTGCTGTTGTTTATTTGACGTTGTTGTTGTTGTTGTTTATTTGACGTTGTTGTTGTTGTTTATTTGATGTTGTTGTTGACGTTATTGTTGTTGTTGTTGTTGTTGTTGTTGTTGTTGTTTATTTGACGTTGTTGTTTTTGTTTATTTGACGTTGTTGTTGTTGTTGATATTTATTTGACGTTGTTGTTGTTGTTGTTGTTTATTTGACGGTGTTGTTGTTGTTGTTGTTGTTGTTTATTTGACGTTATTGTTGTTGTTGTTTATTTGACGTTGTTGTTGTTGACGTTGTTATTATTGTTGTTGTTGTTTATTTGACGTTGTTGTTGTTGACATAGTTGTTGTTGTTGTTTGTTTGATGTTGTTGTTGTTGTTGTTATTGACGTTGTTGTTTATTTGACGTTGTTGTTGTTGTTGTTGTTTATTTGATGTTGTTGTTGTTGTTGTTGACATTGTTGTTGTTGTTTATTTGACGTTGCTGTTATTGTTGTTGTTTATTTGACATTGTTGTTGTTGTTGTTCAATTGACGTTGTTGTTGTTTTTTATTTGACGTTGACGTTGTTGTTGTTGTTTATTTGACGTTGTTTTTGTCATTGTTTTTGTTGTTTATTTGACGTTGTTTTTGTTATTGTTGTTGTTTATTTGACGTTGTTGTTGTTGTTATTTATTTGACATTGTTATTGTTATTGACGTTGTTGTTGTTGTTGTTTATTTGACGTTGTTATTGTTGTTGTTGTTTATTTGACGTTGTTGTTGTTGTTGTTATTATTTATTTGACATTGTTGTTGTTGTTATTGTTGTTGTTGTTGTTGTTGTTATTTATTTGACGTTGTTGTTGTTGTTATTGTTTATTTGAAGTTGTTGTTGTTGTTTATTTGACGTTGTTGTTGTTGTTGACGTTGTTGTTGTTGTTTTTATTTATTTGACGTTGTTGTTGTTATTGTTGTTGTTGTTGTTGATGTTGTTGTTGTTGTTGTTTATCTGACATTGTTGTTGTTGTTGTTGTTGTTGACGTTGTTGGTGTTGTTGTTTATTTGA
This sequence comes from Vicia faba, assembly GCA_948472305.1. Lineage (NCBI taxonomy): Eukaryota > Viridiplantae > Streptophyta > Magnoliopsida > Fabales > Fabaceae > Vicia > Vicia faba. The sequence continues at coordinate 460,861,408 of OX451739.1, read as the reverse complement.
CGTTGTTGTTGTTGTTGTTTATTTGACGTTGTTTTAATTGTTGTTTATTTTTTGACGATGTTGTTGTTGTTGTCGTTTATTTGACGTTGTTTTTATTATTTATTTGACGTTGTTGTTGTTGTTGTTGGTTGTGGTTATTTGACGTTGTTGTTGTTGTTATTGTTGTTGTTTATTTGACGTTGTTGTTGTTGTTTATTTGACGTTGTTGTTGTTGTTGTTTATTTGAGGTTATTGTTGTTATTTATTTGACGTTGTTGTTGTTGTTATTGTTTATTTGACGTTGTTGTTGTTGTTGTTGTTGTTGTTTATTTGACGTTGTTATTGTTGTTTATTTGACGTTGTTTTTGTTATTTGGCGTTGTTGTTGTTGTTGTTGTTGTTGTATTTGTTGTTGTTGTTGTTGTTGTTGTTGCTTATTTGATGTTGTTGTTATTGTTGTTGATTATTTGACGTTGTTGTTGCTGTTGTTTATTTGACGTTGTTGTTGTTGTTGTTGTTTATTTGACGTTGTTGTTGTTGTTTATTTGATGTTGTTGTTGTAGACGTTGTTGTTGTTGTTGTTGTTTATTTGACGTTGTTGTTTTTGTTTATTTGACGTTGTTGTGGTTGTTGATATTTATTTGACGTTGTTGTTGTTGTTTATTTGACAGTGTTGTTGTTGTGGTTGTTGTTGTTGTTGTTTATTTGACGTTGTTGTTGTTGTTGTTTATTTGACGTTGTTGTTGTTGACGTTGTTATTATTGTCGTTGTTGTTTATTTGACGTTGTTGTTGTTGTTGTTGACATAGTTTTGTTGTTGTTTGTTTGACGTTGTTGTTGTTATTGACGTTGTTGTTTATTTGACGTTGTTGTTGTCGTTTATTTGACGTTGTTGTTGTTGTTGTTGACATTGTTGTTGTTGTTGTTGTTTATTTGACGTTTTTGTTGTTGTTTATTTGACATTGTTGTTGTTGTTGTTGTTGTTCATTTGACGTTGTTGTTGTTGTTTATTTGACGTTGACGTTGTTGTTGTTGTTGTTGTTGTTTATTTGACGTTGTTTTTGTCATTGTTTTTGTTGTTTATTTGACGTTGTTATTGTTGTTGTTTATTTGACGTTGTTGTTGTTGTTGTTGTTTATTTGACATTGTTATTGTTGTTGACGTTGTTGTTGTTGTTGTTGTTTATTTGACGTTGTTGTTGTTGTTGTTTATTTGACATTGTTGTTGTTGTTGACGTTGTTGTTGTTGTTGTTATTTATTTGACATTGTTGTTGTTATTGTTGTTGTTGTTGTTGTTATTTATTTGACGTTGTTGTTGTTGTTATTGTTTATTTGACGTTGTTGTTTATTTGACATTGTTGTTGTTGTTGTTGTTGACGTTGTAGTTGTTGTTTATTTGATGTTGTTGTTGACGTTTTTGTTGTTGTTCTTGTTGTTTATTTGATATTGTTGTTGTTGTTGTTGTTGTTTATTTGACGGTGTTGTTGTTGTTATTTATTTGACGTTGTTGTTATTGTTGTTTATTTGACGTTGTTGTTGTTGTTGTTTATTTGACGTTGTTTTTGTCATTGTTTTTGTTGTTTATTTGACGTTGTTATTATTGTTGTTTATTTGACGCTGTTGTTGTTGTTGTTGTTTATTTGACGTTGTTGTTGTTGTTGTTGATGTTGTTGTTGTTGTTTCTTTGACGTTGTTGTTGTTGTTTATTTGACGTTGTTATTGTTGTTGTTGTTGTTGTTTATTTGACGTTGTTGTTGTTTATATGACATTGTTGTTGTTGTTATTGTTTATTTGACGTTGTTGTTGTTGTTTATTTGACGCTGTTGTTGTTGTTGTTGACGTTGTTGTTGTTGTTGTTTATTTGACGTTGTGGTTGTTGTTGACGTTTTTGTTGTTGTTGTTGTTGTTGTTTATTTGACGTTGTTGTTGTTGTTGTTTATTTGACGTTGTTGTTGTTGACGTTGTTATTGTTGTTGTTGTTGTTTATTTGACGTTGTTGTTGTTGTTGACATAGTTTTGTTGTTGTTTGTTTGACGTTGTTGTTGTTGTTATTGACGTTGTTGTTTATTTGACGTTGTTGTTGTTGTTTATTTGACGTTGTTGTTGTTGTTGTTGACATTGTTGTTGTTGTTGTTTATTTGACGTTGTTGTTGTTTTTGTTGTTGTTTATTTGACATTGTTGTTGTTGTTGTTCATTTGACGTTGTTGTTGTTGGTTATTTGACGTTGACGTTGTTGTTGTTGTTGTTTATTTGACGATGTTGTTGTTGTTGTTGTTTATTTGACGTTGTTGTTGTTGTTGACGTTGTTGTTGTTGTTGTTATTTATTTGACATTGTTGTTGTTGTTATTATTGTTGTTGTTGTTATTTATTTGACGTTGTTGTTGTTATTGTTTATTTGATGTTGTTGTTTATTTGACATTGTTGTTGTTGTTGTTGTTGACGTTGTTGTTGTTGTTGTTTATTTGATGTTGTTGTTGTTGACGTTTTTGTTGTTGTTGTTGTTTATTTGACATTGTTGTTGTTGTTGTTTATTTGACGTTGTTGTTGCTGTTGTTTATTTGACGGTGTTGTTGTTGTTATTTATTTGACGTTGTTGTTATTGTTGTTTATTTGACGTTGTTGTTGTTGTTGTTGTTTATTTGACGTTGTTTTTGTCATTGTTTTTGTTGTTTATTTGACGTTGTTATTATTGTTGTTTATTTGACGTTGTTGTTGTTGTTGTTGTTTATTTGACGTTGTTGTTGTTGTTTATTTGACGTTGTTGTTGTTGTTTATTTGACGTTGTTGTTGTTGTTGACGTTGTTGTTGTTGTTTTTATTTATTTGACGTTGTTGTTGTTATTGTTGTTGTTGTTGTTTATTTGACGTTGTTGTTGTTGTTGTTTATTTGATGTTGTTGTTGTTTATATGACATTGTTGTTGTTGTTATTGTTTGTTTGACGTTGTTGTTGTTTATTTGACGTTGTTGTTGTTGTTGTTGACGTTGTTGTTGTTGTTGTTGTTTATTTGACGTTGTTGTTGTTGTTGACGTTTTTGTTGTTGTTGTTGTTGTTTATTTGACGTTGTTGTTGTTGTTGTTTATTTGACGTTGTTGTTGTTGTTGTTGTTTATTTGACGGTGTTGTTGCTATTGTTGTTTATTTGAAGTTGTTGTTGTTGTTTATTTGACGTTGTTGTTATTGTTGACGTTGTTGTTGTTGTTTATTTGACGTTGTTGTTGTTGTTTATTTGACGTTGTTGTTGTTGTTGACGTTGTTGTTGTTGTTTATTTGACAATGTTATTGTTGTTGACATTGTTGTTGTTGTTTATTTGACGTTGTTGTTGTTGTTGACATAGTTGTTGTTGTTGTTTATTTCATGTTGTTCATTTTGTTGACGTTGTTGTTGTTGTTGTTTATTTGACGCTGTTGTTGTTGTTGACATTGTTGTTGTTGTTGTTCTTTATTTGACGTCGTTGTTGTTGGTTATTTGACATTGTTGTTGTTGTTGTTGTTGTTGTTGTTTATATGACATTGTTGTTGTTGTTGTTGTTGACGTTGTTGGTGTTGTTGTTTATTTGACGTTGTTGTTGTTGTTGTTTATTTGACGTTGTTTTAATTGTTGTTGATTTTTTGACGTTGTTGTTGTTGTTTATTTGACGTTGTTTTTATTGTTTATTTGACGTTGTTGTTGTTGTTTATTTGACGTTGTTGTTGTTGTTGTTTATTTGATTTTGTTGTTGTTGTTGTTTATTTGACGTTGGTGTTGTTGTTGTTATTTATTTGACGTTGTTGTTGTTGTTGTTGTTGTTATTGTTTATTTGACGTTGTTGTTGTTGTTTATTTGACGTTGTTATTGTTGTTTATTTGACGTTGTTTTTGTTATTTGACGTTGTTGTTGTTGTTGTTGTTGTTGTATTTGTTGTTGTTGTTGTTGTTGCTTATTTGATGTTGTTGTTATTGTTGTTGTTTATTTGACGTTGTTGTTGCTGTTGTTTATTTGACGTTGTTGTTGTTGTTGTTTATTTGACGTTGTTGTTGTTGTTTATTTGATGTTGTTGTTGACGTTATTGTTGTTGTTGTTGTTGTTGTTGTTTATTTGACGTTGTTGTTTTTGTTTATTTGACGTTGTTGTTGTTGTTGATATTTATTTGACGTTGTTGTTGTTGTTGTTGTTTATTTGACGGTGTTGTTGTTGTTGTTGTTGTTGTTTATTTGACGTTATTGTTGTTGTTGTTTATTTGACGTTGTTTTTGTTCACGTTGTTATCATTGTTGTTGTTGTTTATTTGACGTTGTTGTTGTTGACATAGTTGTTGTTGTTGTTTGTTTGATGTTGTTGTTGTTGTTGTTATTGACGTTGTTGTTTATTTGACGTTGTTGTTGTTGTTGTTGTTTATTTGATGTTGTTGTTGTTGTTGTTGACATTGTTGTTGTTGTTTATTTGACGTTGCTGTTATTGTTGTTGTTTATTTGACATTGTTGTTGTTGTTGTTCATTTGACGTTGTTGTTGTTGTTTATTTGACGTTGACGTTGTTGTTGTTGTTTATTTGACGTTGTTTTTGTCATTGTTTTTGTTGTTTATTTGACGTTGTTTTTGTTATTGTTGTTGTTTATTTGACGTTGTTGTTGTTGTTATTTATTTGACATTGTTATTGTTATTGACGTTGTTGTTGTTGTTGTTTATTTGACGTTGTTATTGTTGTTGTTGTTTATTTGACGTTGTTGTTGTTGTTGTTATTATTTATTTGACATTGTTGTTGTTGTTATTGTTGTTGTTGTTGTTGTTGTTATTTATTTGACGTTGTTGTTGTTGTTATTGTTTATTTGAAGTTGTTGTTGTTGTTTATTTGACGTTGTTGTTGTTGTTGACGTTGTTGTTGTTGTTTTTATTTATTTGACGTTGTTGTTGTTATTGTTGTTGTTGTTGTTGATGTTGTTGTTGTTGTTGTTTATCTGACATTGTTGTTGTTGTTGTTGTTGTTGACGTTGTTGGTGTTGTTGTTTATTTGACGTTGTTGTTGTTGTTGTTTATTTGACGTTGTTTTAATTGTTGTTTATTTTTTGACGATGTTGTTGTTGTTGTCGTTTATTTGACGTTGTTTTTATTATTTATTTGACGTTGTTGTTGTTGTTGTTGGTGGTGGTTATTTGACGTTGTTGTTGTTGTTATTGTTGTTGTTTATTTGACGTTGTTGTTGTTGTTTATTTGATGTTGTTGTTGTTGTTGTTTATTTGACATTGTTGTTGTTGTTGATGTTGTTGTTGTTGTTGTTATTTATTTGACATTGTTGTTGTTGTTGTTGTTGTTGTTGACGTTGTTGGTGTTGTTGTTTATTTGACGTTGTTATTTTTGTTGTTATTGTTGTTGTTTATTTGACGTTGTTGTTTATTTGACATTGTTGTTGATGTTTATTTGACATTGTTGTTGTTGTTGACGTTGTTGTTGTTGTTGTTATTTATTTGACATTGTTGTTGTTGTTGTTTTTGTGTTGACGTTGTTGTTGTTGTTGTTTATTTGACGTTGTTGTTGTTGTTGTTGTTTATTTGACGTTGTTTTAGTTGTTGTTGTTTATTTGACATTGTTGTTGTTGACATTGTTGTTGTTGTTGTTGTTTATTTGACGTTGTTGTTGTTTATTTGACATAGCTGTTGTTATTGACGTTGTTGTTGTTGTTGTTGTTTATTTGACGTTTTTGTTGTTGTTGATGTTGTTGTTGTTGTTGTTTATTTGACGTTGTTGTTATTGTTTATTTGACGTTGTTGTTGTTGTTTATTTGACGTTGTTGTTGTTGTTATTGTTGTTGTTTATTTGACGTTGTTGTTGTTGTTGTTTATTTGATTTTTTTGTTGTTGTTGTTTATTTGACGTTGGTGTTGTTGTTGTTTATTTGACGTTATTGTTGTTATTTATTTGACGTTGTTGTTGTTGTTATTGTTTATTTGACGTTGTTGTTGTTGTTGTTGTTTATTTGACGTTGTTATTGTTGTTTATTTGACGTTGTTTTTGTTATTTGGCGTTGTTGTTGTTGTTGTTGTTGTATTTGTTGTTGTTGTTGTTTTTGCTTATTTGATGTTGTTGTTATTGTTGTTGTTTATTTGACGTTGTTTTAATTGTTGTTGATTTTTTGACGTTGTTGTTGTTGTTGTTTATTTGACGTTGTTTTTATTGTTTATTTGACGTTGTTGTTGTTGTTTATTTGACGTTGTTGTTGTTGTTGTTGTTTATTTGATTTTGTTGTTGTTGTTGTTTATTTGACGTTGGTGTTGTTGTTGTTATTTATTTGACGTTGTTGTTGTTGTTGTTATTGTTTATTTGACGTTGTTGTTGTTGTTTATTTGACGTTGTTATTGTTGTTTATTTGACGTTGTTTTTGTTATTTGACGTTGTTGTTGTTGTTGTATTTGTTGTTGTTGTTGTTGTTGCTTATTTGATGTTGTTGTTATTGTTGTTGTTTATTTGACGTTGTTGTTGCTGTTGTTTATTTGACGTTGTTGTTGTTGTTTATTTGACGTTGTTGTTGTTGTTTATTTGATGTTGTTGTTGACGTTATTGTTGTTTTTGTTGTTGTTGTTGTTTATTTGACGTTGTTATTTTTGTTTATTTGACGTTGTTGTTGTTGTTGATATTTATTTGACGTTGTTGTTGTTGTTGTTTATTTGACGGTGTTGTTGTTGTTGTTGTTGTTGTTGTTTATTTGACGTTGTTGTTGTTGTTGTTTATTTGACGTTGTTGTTGTTGACGTTGTTATTATTGTTGTTGTTGTTTATTTTACGTTGTTGTTGTTGACATAGTTGTTGTTGTTGTTTGTTTGACGTTGTTGTTGTTGTTGTTGTTATTGACGTTGTTGTTTATTTGACGTTGTTGTTGTTGTTTATTTGATGTTGTTGTTGTTGTTGTTGACATTGTTGTTGTTGTTTATTTGACGTTGCTGTTGTTGTTGTTGTTTATTTGACATTGTTGTTGTTGTTGTTCATTTGACGTTGTTGTTGTTGTTTATCTGACGTTGACGTTGTTGTTGTTGTTTATTTGACGTTGTTTTTGTCATTGTTTTTGTTGTTTATTTGACGTTGTTATTGTTGTTGTTTATTTGACGTTGTTGTTGTTGTTTATTTGACGTTGTTATTGTTGTTGACGTTGTTGTTGTTGTTGTTTATTTGACGTTGTTATTGTTGTTGTTGTTTATTTGACATTGTTGTTGTTGTTGTTATTATTTATTTGACATTGTTGTTGTTGTTATTGTTGTTGTTGTTGTTGTTGTTATTTATTTGACGTTGTTGTTGTTATTGTTTATTTGAAGTTGTTGTTGTTGTTTATTTGACGTTGTTGTTGTTGTTGTTGTTTATTTGACGTTGTTGTTGTTGTTGATGTTGTTGTTGTTGTTTTTATTTATTTGACGTTGTTGTTGTTATTGTTGTTGTTGTTGTTGATGTTGTTGTTGTTGTTGTTTATCTGACATTGTTGTTGTTGTTGTTGTTGACGTTGTTGGTGTTGTTGTTTATTTGACGTTGTTGTTGTTGTTGTTGTTTATTTGACGTTGTTTTAATTGTTGTTTATTTTTTGACGTTGTTGTTGTTGTTGTTTATTTAACGTTGTTTTTATTGTTTATTTGACGTTGTTGTTGTTGTTGGTGGTGGTGGTTATTTGACGTTGTTGTTATTGTTGTTGTTTATTTGACGTTGTTGTTGTTGTTTATTTGATGTTGTTGTTGTTGTTGTTTATTTGACATTGTTGTTGTTGTTGATGTTGTTGTTGTTGTTGTTATTTATTTGACATTGTTGTTGTTGTTGTTGTTGTTGTTGACGTTGTTGGTGTTGTTGTTTATTTGACGTTGTTATTGTTGTTGTTATTGTTGTTGTTTATTTGACGTTGTTGTTTATTTGACATTGTTGTTGTTGTTTATTTGACATTGTTGTTGTTGTTGATGTTGTTGTTGTTGTTGTTGTTTATTTGACATTGTTGTTGTTGTTGTTTTTGTGTTGACGTTGTTGTTGTTGTTGTTTATTTGACGTTGTTATTGTTGTTGTTTATTTGACGTTGTTTTAGTTGTTGTTGTTTATTTGACATTGTTGTTGTTGACATTGTTGTTGTTGTTGTTGTTTATTTGACGTTGTTGTTGTTGTTTATTTGACATAGCTGTTGTTATTGACGTTGTTGTTGTTGTTGTTGTTGTTTATTTGACGTTTTTGTTGTTGTTGATGTTGTTGTTGTTGTTTATTTGACGTTGTTGTTATTGTTTATTTGACGTTGTTGTTGTTGTTTATTTGACCTTGTTGTTGTTGTTATTGTTGTTGTTTATTTGACGTTGTTGTTGTTGTTTATTTGATTTTTTTGTTGTTGTTGTTTATTTGACGTTGGTGTTGTTGTTGTTTATTTGACGTTATTGTTGTTATTTATTTTACGTTGTTGTTGTTGTTATTGTTTATTTGACGTTGTTGTTGTTGTTGTTGTTGTTTATTTGACGTTGTTATTGTTGTTTATTTGACGTTGTTTTTGTTATTTGGCGTTGTTGTTGTTGTTGTTGTTGTTGTATTTGTTGTTGTTGTTGTTGTTGTTGCTTATTTGATGTTGTTGTTATTGTTGTTGTTTATTTGACGTTGTTGTTGCTGTTGTTTATTTGACGTTGTTGTTGTTGTTTATTTGATGTTGTTGTTGTAGACGTTGTTGTTGTTGTTGTTGTTGTTTATTTGACGTTGTTGTTTTTGTTTATTTGACGTTGTTGTTGTTGTTGATATTTATTTGACGTTGTTGTTGTTGTTATTTATTTGACAGTGTTGTTGTTGTTGTTGTTGTTGTTTATTTGACGTTGTTGTTGTTGTTTATTTAACGTTGTTGTTGTTGACGTTGTTATTGTTGTTGTTGTTGTTTATTTGACGTTGTTGTTGACATAGTTTTGTTGTTGTTTGTTTGACGTTGTTGTTGTTATTGACGTTGTTGTTTATTTGACGTTGTTGTTGTTGTTGTTTATTTGACGTTGTTGTTGTTGTTGTTGACATTGTTGTTGTTGTTGTTATTTATTTGACGTTTTTGTTGTTGTTTATTTGACATTGTTGTTGTTGTTGTTCATTTGACGTTGTTGTTGTTGTTTATTTGACGTTGACGTTGTTGTTGTTGTTGTTTATTTGACGTTGTTTTTGTCATTGTTTTTGTTGTTTATTTGACGTTGTTATTGTTGTTGCTTATTTGACGTTGTTGTTGTTGTTGTTTATTTGACATTGTTATTGTTGTTGACGTTGTTGTTGTTGTTGTTTATTTGACGTTGTTGTTCTTGTTGTTGTTTATTTGACATTGTTGTTGTTGTTGACGTTGTTGTTGTTGTTGTTATTTATTTGACATTGTTGTTGTTATTGTTGTTGTTGTTGTTGTTGTTATTTATTTGACGTTGTTGTTGTTGTTATTGTTTATTTGACGTTGTTGTTGTTGTTGTTGTTGTTGACGTTGTTGTTGTTGTTTATTTGATGTTGTTGTTGACGTTTTTGTTGTTGTTGTTGTTGTTTATTTGATATTGTTGTTGTTGTTGTTGTTGTTGTTTATTTGACGGTGTTGTTGTTGTTATTTATTTGACGTTGTTGTTATTGTTGTTTATTTGACGTTGTTGTTGTTGTTGTTTATTTGACGTTGTTTTTGTCATTGTTTTTGTTGTTTATTTGACGTTGTTATTATTGTTGTTTGTTTGACGTTGTTGTTGTTGTTGTTGCTGTTTATTTGACGTTGTTGTTGTTGTTGTTGTTGACGTTGTTGTTGTTGTTTCTTTGACGTTGTTGTTGTTGTTTATTTGACGTTGTTGTTGTTAGTGTTGTTATTTATTTGACGTTGTTGTTGTTATTGTTGTTGTTGTTGTTTATTTGACGTTGTTGTTGTTTATATGACATTGTTGTTGTTGTTATTGTTTATTTGACGTTGTTGTTGTTGTTTATTTGACGTTGTTGTTGTTGTTGTTGACGTTGTTGTTGTTGTTGTTTATTTGACGTTGTTGTTGTTGTTGACGTTTTTGTTGTTGTTATTGTTGTTTATTTGACGTTGTTGTTATTGTTGTTTATTTGACGTTGTTGTTGTTGACGTTGTTATTGTTGTTGTTGTTGTTTATTTGACGTTGTTGTTGTTGTTGTTGTTGTTGACATAGTTTTGTTGTTGTTTGTTTGACGTTGTTGTTGTTGTTATTGACGTTGTTGTTTATTTGACGTTGTTGTTGTTGTTTATTTGACGTTGTTGTTGTTGTTGTTGACATTGTTGTTGTTGTTGTTTATTTGACGTTGTTGTTGTTTTTGTTGTTGTTTATTTGACATTGTTGTTGTTGTTGTTCATTTGACGTTGTCGTTGTTGGCTATTTGACGTTGACATTGTTGTTGTTGTTGTTGTTGTTTATTTGACGTTGTTTTTGTCATTGTTTTTGTTGTTTATTTGACGTTGTTATTGTTGTTGTTTATTTGACGTTGTTGTTGTTGTTGTTTATTTGACATTGTTATTGTTGTTGACATTGTTGTTGTTGCTGTTTATTTGACGATGTTGTTGTTGTTGTTGTTTATTTGACGTTGTTGTTGTTGTTGACGTTGTTGTTGTTGTTATTTATTTGACATTGTTGTTGTTGTTATTGTTGTTGTTGTTGTTGTTGTTATTTATTTGACGTTGTTGTTGTTATTGTTTATTTGACGTTGTTGTTTATTTGACATTGTTGTTGTTGTTGTTGACGTTGTTGTTGTTGTTTATTTGATGTTGTTGTTGTTGACGTTTTTGTTGTTGTTGTTGTTTATTTGACATTGTTGTTGTTGTTGTTTATATGACGTTGTTGTTGTTGTTGTTTATTTGACGGTGTTGTTGTTGTTATTTATTTGATGTTGTTGTTATTGTTGTTTATTTGACATTGTTGTTGTTGTTGTTGTTTATTTGACGTTGTTTTTGTCATTGTTTTTGTTGTTTATTTGACATTGTTGTTGTTGTTGTTGTTGTTTATTTGACGTTGTTGTTGTTGTTTATTTGACGTTGTTGTTGTTGTTTATTTGACGTTGTTGTTGTTGTTGACGTTGTTGTTGTTGTATTTATTTATTTGACGTTGTTGTTGTTATTGTTGTTGTTGTTGTTTATTTGACGTTGTTGTTGTTGTTGTTTATTTGACGTTGTTGTTGTTTATATGACATTGTTGTTGTTGTTATTGTTTATTTGACGTTGTTGTTGTTTATTTGACGTTGTTGTTGTTGTTGTTGACGTTGTTGTTGTTGTTGTTTATTTGACGTTGTTGTTGTTGTTGACGTTTTTGTTGTTGTTGTTGTTGTTTATTTGACGTTGTTGTTGTTGTTGTTTATTTGACGTTGTTGTTGTTGTTGTTGTTGTTTATTTGACGGTGTTGTTGTTATTGTTGTTTATTTGAAGTTGTTGTTGTTGTTTATTTGACATTGTTATTGTTGTTGACATTGTTGTTGTTGTTTATTTGACGTTGTTGTTGTTGTTGACGTAGTTATTGTTGTTGTTTATTTCACGTTGTTGATTTTGTTGACGTTGTTGTTTATTTGACGTTGTTGTTGTTGTTGTTTATTTGACGTTGTTGTTGTTGTTGACATTGTTGTTGTTGTTGTTCTTTATTTGACGTCGTTGTTATTGTTTATTTGACATTGTTGTTGTTGTTGACGTTGTTGTTGTTGTTTATATGACATTGTTGTTGTTGTTGTTGTTGACGTTGTTGGTGTTGTTTTTTATTTGACGTTGTTGTTATTGTTATTGTTTATTTGACGTTGTTGTTGTTAGTTATTTGACGTTGTTGTTGTTGTTGACGTTGTTGTTGTTGTTGTTGTTTATTTGACGTTGTTGTTGTTGTTGACGTTTTTGTTGTTGTTGTTGTTGTTTATTTGACGTTGTTGTTGTTGTTGTTTATTTGACGTTGTTGTTGTTGACGTTGTTATTGTTGTTGTTGTTGTTTATTTGACGTTGTTGTTGTTGTTGTTGACATAGTTTTGTTGTTGTTTGTTTGACGTTGTTGTTGTTGTTATTGACGTTGTTGTTGTTGTTTATTTGACGTTGTTGTTGGTTATTTGACGTTGACGTTGTTGTTATTGTTGTTGTTGTTTATTTGACGTTGTTTTTGTCATTGTTTTTGTTGTTTATTTGACGTTGTTATTGTTGTTGTTTATTTGACGTTGTTGTTGTTGTTGTTTATTTGACATTGTTATTGTTGTTGACGTTGTTGTTGTTGTTGTTTATTTGACGATGTTGTTGTTGTTGTTGTTGTTTATTTGAAGTTGTTGTTGTTGTTGACGTTGTTGTTGTTGTTGTTATTTATTTGACATTGTTGTTGTTGTTATTGTTGTTGTTGTTGTTGTTATTTATTTGACGTTGTTGTTGTTGTTATTGTTTATTTGACGTTGTTGTTTATTTGACATTGTTGTTGTTGTTGTTGTTGACGTTGTTGTTGTTGTTGTTTATTTGATGTTGTTGTTTACGTTTTTGTTGTTGTTGTTGTTGTTGTTTATTTGACATTGTTGTTGTTGTTGTTTATTTGACGTTGTTGTTGTTGTTGTTTATTTGACGGTGTTGTTGTTGTTATTTATTTGACGTTGTTGTTATTGTTGTTTATTTGACGTTGTTGTTGTTGTTGTTTATTTGACGTTGTTTTTGTCATTGTTTTTGTTGTTTATTTGACGTTGTTATTATTGTTGTTTATTTGACGTTGTTGTTGTTGTTGTTGTTTATTTGACGTTGTTGTTGTTGTTTATTTGACGTTGTTGTTGTTGTTTATTTGACGTTGTTGTTGTTGTTGACGTTGTTGTTGTTGTTTTTATTTATTTGACGTTGTTGTTGTTATTGTTGTTGTTGTTGTTTATTTGACGTTGTTGTTGTTGTTGTTGTTTATTTGACGTTGTTGTTGTTTATATGACATTGTTGTTGTCATTATTGTTTATTTGACATTGTTGTTGTTTTTTTGACGTTGTTGTTGTTGTTGTTTATTTGACGTTGTTTTTATTGTTTATTTGACGTTGTTGTTGTTGTTTATTTGACGTTGTTGTTGTTGTTGTTGTTTATTTGATTTTGTTGTTGTTGTTGTTATTTATTTGACGTTGTTGTTGTTGTTGTTGTTGTTATTGTTTATTTGACGTTGTTGTTGTTGTTTATTTGACGTTGTTATTGTTGTTTATTTGACGTTGTTTTTGTTATTTGACGTTGTTGTTGTTGTTGTATTTGTTGTTGTTGTTGTTGTTGCTTATTTGATGTTGTTGTTATTGTTGTTGTTTATTTGACGTTGTTGTTGCTGTTGTTTATTTGACGTTGTTGTTGTTGTTGTTTATTTGACGTTGTTGTTGTTGTTTATTTGATGTTGTTGTTGACGTTATTGTTGTTGTTGTTGTTGTTGTTTATTTGACGTTGTTGTTTTTGTTTATTTGACGTTGTTGTTGTTGTTGATATTTATTTGACGTTGTTGTTGTTGTTGTTTATTTGACGGTGTTGTTGTTGTTGTTGTTTATTTGACGTTATTGTTGTTGTTGTTTATTTGACGTTGTTGTTGTTGACGTTGTTATTATTGTTGTTGTTGTTTATTTGACGTTGTTGTTGTTGACATAGTTGTTGTTGTTGTTTGTTTGATGTTGTTGTTGTTGTTGTTATTGACGTTGTTGTTTATTTGACGTTGTTGTTGTTGTTGTTGTTTATTTGATGTTGTTGTTGTTGTTGTTGACATTGTTGTTGTTGTTGTTTATTTGACGTTCTGTTGTTGTTGTTGTTTATTTGACATTGTTGTTGTTGTTGTTCATTTGACGTTGTTGTTGTTGTTTATTTGACGTTGACGTTGTTGTTGTTGTTTATTTGACGTTGTTTTTGTCATTGTTTTTGTTGTTTATTTGACGTTGTTTTTGTTATTGCTGTTGTTTATTTGACGTTGTTGTTGTTGTTGTTTATTTGACATTGTTATTGTTGTTGACGTTGTTGTTGTTGTTGTTTATTTGACGTTGTTATTGTTGTTGTTGTTTATTTGACGTTGTTGTTGTTGTTGTTATTATTTATTTGACATTGTTGTTGTTGTTATTGTTGTTGTTGTTGTTGTTGTTGTTATTTATTTGACGTTGTTGTTGTTGTTATTGTTTATTTGAAGTTGTTGTTGTTGTTTATTTGACGTTGTTGTTGTTGTTGTTGTTTATTTGACGTTGTTGTTGTTGTTGACGTTGTTGTTGTTGTTTTTATTTATTTGACGTTGTTGTTGTTATTGTTGTTGTTGTTGTTGATGTTGTTGTTGTTGTTGTTTATCTGACATTGTTGTTGTTGTTGTTGTTGACGTTGTTGGTGTTGTTGTTTATTTGACGTTGTTGTTGTTGTTGTTTATTTGACGTTGTTTTAATTGTTGTTTATTTTTTGACGTTGTTGTTGTTGTTGTTGTTTATTTGACGTTGTTTTTATTGTTTATTTGACGTTGTTGTTGTTGTTGGTGGTGGTTATTTGACGTTGTTGTTGTTGTTGTTATTGTTGTTGTTTATTTGACGTTGTTGTTGTTGTTTATTTGATGTTGTTGTTGTTGTTGTTTATTTGACATTGTTGTTGTTGTTGATGTTGTTGTTGTTGTTGTTGTTATTTATTTGACATTGTTGTTGTTGTTGTTGTTGTTGACGTTGTTGGTGTTGTTGTTTATTTGACGTTGTTATTGTTGTTGTTATTGTTGTTGTTTATTTGACGTTGTTGTTTATTTGACATTGTTGTTGATGTTTATTTGACATTATTGTTGTTGTTGACGTTGTTGTTGTTGTTGTTGTTTATTTGACATTGTTGTTGTTGTTGTTGTTGTTTATTTGACGTTGTTGTTGTTGTTGTTTATTTGACGTTGTTTTAGTTGTTGTTGTTTATTTGACATTGTTGTTGTTGACATTGTTGTTGTTGTTGTTGTTTATTTGACGTTGTTGTTGTTGTTTATTTGACAGAGCTGTTGTTATTGACGTTGTTGTTGTTGTTGTTGTTTATTTGACGTTTTTGTTGTTGTTGATGTTGTTGTTGTTGTTGTTGTTTATTTGACGTTGTTGTTATTGTTTATTTGACGTTGTTGTTGTTGTTGTTTATTTGACGTTGTTGTTGTTGTTATTGTTGTTGTTTATTTGACGTTGTTGTTGTTGTTGTTTATTTGATTTTTTTGTTGTTGTTGTTTATTTGACGTTGGTGTTGTTGTTGTTTATTTGACGTTATTGTTGTTATTTATTTGACATTGTTGTTGTTGTTATTGTTTATTTGACGTTGTTGTTGTTGTTGTTGTTTATTTGACGTTGTTGTTGTTGTTGACGTTTTTGTTGTTGTTGTTGTTGTTTATTTGACGTTGTTGTTGTTGTTGTTTATTTGACGTTGTTGTTGTTGACGTTGTTATTGTTGTTGTTGTTGTTTATTTGACGTTGTTGTTGTTGTTGTTGACATAGTTTTGTTGTTGTTTGTTTGACGTTGTTGTTGTTGTTATTGACGTTGTTGTTTATTTGACGTTGTTGTTGTTGTTGTTTATTTGACGTTGTTGTTGGTTATTTGACGTTGTTGTTGTTGTTGTTGTTGTTTATTTGACATTGTTGTTGTTGTTGTTCATTTGACGTTGTTGTTGTTGTTTATCTGACGTTGACGTTGTTGTTGTTGTTTATTTGACGTTGTTTTTGTCATTGTTTTTGTTGTTTATTTGACGTTGTTATTGTTGTTGTTTATTTGACGTTGTTGTTGTTGTTTATTTGACGTTGTTATTGTTGTTGACGTTGTTGTTGTTGTTGTTTATTTGACGTTGTTATTGTTGTTGTTGTTTATTTGACATTGTTGTTGTTGTTGTTATTATTTATTTGACATTGTTGTTGTTGTTATTGTTGTTGTTGTTGTTGTTGTTATTTATTTGACGTTGTTGTTGTTATTGTTTATTTGAAGTTGTTGTTGTTGTTTATTTGACGTTGTTGTTGTTGTTGTTGTTGTTTATTTGACGTTGTTGTTGTTGTTGATGTTGTTGTTGTTGTTTTTATTTATTTGACGTTGTTGTTGTTATTGTTGTTGTTGTTGTTGATGTTGTTGTTGTTGTTGTTTATCTGACATTGTTGTTGTTGTTGTTGTTGACGTTGTTGGTGTTGTTGTTTATTTGACGTTGTTGTTGTTGTTGTTGTTTATTTGACGTTGTTTTAATTGTTGTTTATTTTTTGACGTTGTTGTTGTTGTTGTTTATTTAACGTTGTTTTTATTGTTTATTTGACGTTGTTGTTGTTGTTGGTGGTGGTGGTTATTTGACGTTGTTGTTATTGTTGTTGTTTATTTGACGTTGTTGTTGTTGTTTATTTGATGTTGTTGTTGTTGTTGTTTATTTGACATTGTTGTTGTTGTTGATGTTGTTGTTGTTGTTGTTATTTATTTGACATTGTTGTTGTTGTTGTTGTTGTTGTTGTTGACGTTGTTGGTGTTGTTGTTTATTTGACGTTGTTATTGTTGTTGTTATTGTTGTTGTTTATTTGACGTTGTTGTTTATTTGACATTGTTGTTGTTGTTTATTTGACATTGTTGTTGTTGTTGATGTTGTTGTTGTTGTTGTTGTTTATTTGACATTGTTGTTGTTGTTGTTTTTGTGTTGACGTTGTTGTTGTTGTTGTTTATTTGACGTTGTTATTGTTGTTGTTTATTTGACGTTGTTTTAGTTGTTGTTGTTTATTTGACATTGTTGTTGTTGACATTGTTGTTGTTGTTGTTGTTTATTTGACGTTGTTGTTGTTGTTTATTTGACATAGCTGTTGTTATTGACGTTGTTGTTGTTGTTGTTGTTGTTTATTTGACGTTTTTGTTGTTGTTGATGTTGTTGTTGTTGTTTATTTGACGTTGTTGTTATTGTTTATTTGACGTTGTTGTTGTTGTTTATTTGACCTTGTTGTTGTTGTTATTGTTGTTGTTTATTTGACGTTGTTGTTGTTGTTTATTTGATTTTTTTGTTGTTGTTGTTTATTTGACGTTGGTGTTGTTGTTGTTTATTTGACGTTATTGTTGTTATTTATTTTACGTTGTTGTTGTTGTTATTGTTTATTTGACGTTGTTGTTGTTGTTGTTGTTGTTTATTTGACGTTGTTATTGTTGTTTATTTGACGTTGTTTTTGTTATTTGGCGTTGTTGTTGTTGTTGTTGTTGTTGTATTTGTTGTTGTTGTTGTTGTTGTTGCTTATTTGATGTTGTTGTTATTGTTGTTGTTTATTTGACGTTGTTGTTGCTGTTGTTTATTTGACGTTGTTGTTGTTGTTTATTTGATGTTGTTGTTGTAGACGTTGTTGTTGTTGTTGTTGTTGTTTATTTGACGTTGTTGTTTTTGTTTATTTGACGTTGTTGTTGTTGTTGATATTTATTTGACGTTGTTGTTGTTGTTATTTATTTGACAGTGTTGTTGTTGTTGTTGTTGTTGTTTATTTGACGTTGTTGTTGTTGTTTATTTAACGTTGTTGTTGTTGACGTTGTTATTGTTGTTGTTGTTGTTTATTTGACGTTGTTGTTGACATAGTTTTGTTGTTGTTTGTTTGACGTTGTTGTTGTTATTGACGTTGTTGTTTATTTGACGTTGTTGTTGTTGTTGTTTATTTGACGTTGTTGTTGTTGTTGTTGACATTGTTGTTGTTGTTGTTATTTATTTGACGTTTTTGTTGTTGTTTATTTGACATTGTTGTTGTTGTTGTTCATTTGACGTTGTTGTTGTTGTTTATTTGACGTTGACGTTGTTGTTGTTGTTGTTTATTTGACGTTGTTTTTGTCATTGTTTTTGTTGTTTATTTGACGTTGTTATTGTTGTTGCTTATTTGACGTTGTTGTTGTTGTTGTTGTTTATTTGACATTGTTATTGTTGTTGACGTTGTTGTTGTTGTTGTTTATTTGACGTTGTTGTTCTTGTTGTTGTTTATTTGACATTGTTGTTGTTGTTGACGTTGTTGTTGTTGTTGTTATTTATTTGACATTGTTGTTGTTATTGTTGTTGTTGTTGTTGTTGTTATTTATTTGACGTTGTTGTTGTTGTTATTGTTTATTTGACGTTGTTGTTGTTGTTGTTGTTGTTGACGTTGTTGTTGTTGTTTATTTGATGTTGTTGTTGACGTTTTTGTTGTTGTTGTTGTTGTTTATTTGATATTGTTGTTGTTGTTGTTGTTGTTGTTGTTTATTTGACGGTGTTGTTGTTGTTATTTATTTGACGTTGTTGTTATTGTTGTTTATTTGACGTTGTTGTTGTTGTTGTTTATTTGACGTTGTTTTTGTCATTGTTTTTGTTGTTTATTTGACGTTGTTATTATTGTTGTTTGTTTGACGTTGTTGTTGTTGTTGTTGCTGTTTATTTGACGTTGTTGTTGTTGTTGTTGTTGACGTTGTTGTTGTTGTTTCTTTGACGTTGTTGTTGTTGTTTATTTGACGTTGTTGTTGTTAGTGTTGTTATTTATTTGACGTTGTTGTTGTTATTGTTGTTGTTGTTGTTTATTTGACGTTGTTGTTGTTTATATGACATTGTTGTTGTTGTTATTGTTTATTTGACGTTGTTGTTGTTGTTTATTTGACGTTGTTGTTGTTGTTGTTGACGTTGTTGTTGTTGTTGTTTATTTGACGTTGTTGTTGTTGTTGTTGACGTTTTTGTTGTTGTTATTGTTGTTTATTTGACGTTGTTGTTATTGTTGTTTATTTGACGTTGTTGTTGTTGACGTTGTTATTGTTGTTGTTGTTGTTTATTTGACGTTGTTGTTGTTGTTGTTGTTGTTGACATAGTTTTGTTGTTGTTTGTTTGACGTTGTTGTTGTTGTTATTGACGTTGTTGTTTATTTGACGTTGTTGTTGTTGTTTATTTGACGTTGTTGTTGTTGTTGTTGACATTGTTGTTGTTGTTGTTTATTTGACGTTGTTGTTGTTTTTGTTGTTGTTTATTTGACATTGTTGTTGTTGTTGTTCATTTGACGTTGTCGTTGTTGGCTATTTGACGTTGACATTGTTGTTGTTGTTGTTGTTGTTTATTTGACGTTGTTTTTGTCATTGTTTTTGTTGTTTATTTGACGTTGTTATTGTTGTTGTTTATTTGACGTTGTTGTTGTTGTTGTTTATTTGACATTGTTATTGTTGTTGACATTGTTGTTGTTGCTGTTTATTTGACGATGTTGTTGTTGTTGTTGTTTATTTGACGTTGTTGTTGTTGTTGACGTTGTTGTTGTTGTTATTTATTTGACATTGTTGTTGTTGTTATTGTTGTTGTTGTTGTTGTTGTTATTTATTTGACGTTGTTGTTGTTATTGTTTATTTGACGTTGTTGTTTATTTGACATTGTTGTTGTTGTTGTTGACGTTGTTGTTGTTGTTTATTTGATGTTGTTGTTGTTGACGTTTTTGTTGTTGTTGTTGTTTATTTGACATTGTTGTTGTTGTTGTTTATATGACGTTGTTGTTGTTGTTGTTTATTTGACGGTGTTGTTGTTGTTATTTATTTGATGTTGTTGTTATTGTTGTTTATTTGACATTGTTGTTGTTGTTGTTGTTTATTTGACGTTGTTTTTGTCATTGTTTTTGTTGTTTATTTGACATTGTTGTTGTTGTTGTTGTTGTTTATTTGACGTTGTTGTTGTTGTTTATTTGACGTTGTTGTTGTTGTTTATTTGACGTTGTTGTTGTTGTTGACGTTGTTGTTGTTGTTTTTATTTATTTGACGTTGTTGTTGTTATTGTTGTTGTTGTTGTTTATTTGACGTTGTTGTTGTTGTTGTTTATTTGACGTTGTTGTTGTTTATATGACATTGTTGTTGTTGTTATTGTTTATTTGACGTTGTTGTTGTTTATTTGACGTTGTTGTTGTTGTTGTTGACGTTGTTGTTGTTGTTGTTTATTTGACGTTGTTGTTGTTGTTGACGTTTTTGTTGTTGTTGTTGTTGTTTATTTGACGTTGTTGTTGTTGTTGTTTATTTGACGTTGTTGTTGTTGTTGTTGTTGTTTATTTGACGGTGTTGTTGTTATTGTTGTTTATTTGAAGTTGTTGTTGTTGTTTATTTGACATTGTTATTGTTGTTGACATTGTTGTTGTTGTTTATTTGACGTTGTTGTTGTTGTTGACGTAGTTATTGTTGTTGTTTATTTCACGTTGTTGATTTTGTTGACGTTGTTGTTTATTTGACGTTGTTGTTGTTGTTGTTTATTTGACGTTGTTGTTGTTGTTGACATTGTTGTTGTTGTTGTTCTTTATTTGACGTCGTTGTTATTGTTTATTTGACATTGTTGTTGTTGTTGACGTTGTTGTTGTTGTTTATATGACATTGTTGTTGTTGTTGTTGTTGACGTTGTTGGTGTTGTTTTTTATTTGACGTTGTTGTTATTGTTATTGTTTATTTGACGTTGTTGTTGTTAGTTATTTGACGTTGTTGTTGTTGTTGACGTTGTTGTTGTTGTTGTTGTTTATTTGACGTTGTTGTTGTTGTTGACGTTTTTGTTGTTGTTGTTGTTGTTTATTTGACGTTGTTGTTGTTGTTGTTTATTTGACGTTGTTGTTGTTGACGTTGTTATTGTTGTTGTTGTTGTTTATTTGACGTTGTTGTTGTTGTTGTTGACATAGTTTTGTTGTTGTTTGTTTGACGTTGTTGTTGTTGTTATTGACGTTGTTGTTGTTGTTTATTTGACGTTGTTGTTGGTTATTTGACGTTGACGTTGTTGTTATTGTTGTTGTTGTTTATTTGACGTTGTTTTTGTCATTGTTTTTGTTGTTTATTTGACGTTGTTATTGTTGTTGTTTATTTGACGTTGTTGTTGTTGTTGTTTATTTGACATTGTTATTGTTGTTGACGTTGTTGTTGTTGTTGTTTATTTGACGATGTTGTTGTTGTTGTTGTTGTTTATTTGACGTTGTTGTTGTTGTTGACGTTGTTGTTGTTGTTGTTATTTATTTGACATTGTTGTTGTTGTTATTGTTGTTGTTGTTGTTGTTATTTATTTGACGTTGTTGTTGTTGTTATTGTTTATTTGACGTTGTTGTTTATTTGACATTGTTGTTGTTGTTGTTGTTGACGTTGTTGTTGTTGTTGTTTATTTGATGTTGTTGTTTACGTTTTTGTTGTTGTTGTTGTTGTTTATTTGACATTGTTGTTGTTGTTGTTTATTTGACGTTGTTGTTGTTGTTGTTTATTTGACGGTGTTGTTGTTGTTATTTATTTGACGTTGTTGTTATTGTTGTTTATTTGACGTTGTTGTTGTTGTTGTTTATTTGACGTTGTTTTTGTCATTGTTTTTGTTGTTTATTTGACGTTGTTATTATTGTTGTTTATTTGACGTTGTTGTTGTTGTTGTTGTTTATTTGACGTTGTTGTTGTTGTTTATTTGACGTTGTTGTTGTTGTTTATTTGACGTTGTTGTTGTTGTTGACGTTGTTGTTGTTGTTTTTATTTATTTGACGTTGTTGTTGTTATTGTTGTTGTTGTTGTTTATTTGACGTTGTTGTTGTTGTTGTTGTTTATTTGACGTTGTTGTTGTTTATATGACATTGTTGTTGTCATTATTGTTTATTTGACATTGTTGTTGTTTTTTTGACGTTGTTGTTGTTGTTGTTTATTTGACGTTGTTTTTATTGTTTATTTGACGTTGTTGTTGTTGTTTATTTGACGTTGTTGTTGTTGTTGTTGTTTATTTGATTTTGTTGTTGTTGTTGTTATTTATTTGACGTTGTTGTTGTTGTTGTTGTTGTTATTGTTTATTTGACGTTGTTGTTGTTGTTTATTTGACGTTGTTATTGTTGTTTATTTGACGTTGTTTTTGTTATTTGACGTTGTTGTTGTTGTTGTATTTGTTGTTGTTGTTGTTGTTGCTTATTTGATGTTGTTGTTATTGTTGTTGTTTATTTGACGTTGTTGTTGCTGTTGTTTATTTGACGTTGTTGTTGTTGTTGTTTATTTGACGTTGTTGTTGTTGTTTATTTGATGTTGTTGTTGACGTTATTGTTGTTGTTGTTGTTGTTGTTTATTTGACGTTGTTGTTTTTGTTTATTTGACGTTGTTGTTGTTGTTGATATTTATTTGACGTTGTTGTTGTTGTTGTTTATTTGACGGTGTTGTTGTTGTTGTTGTTTATTTGACGTTATTGTTGTTGTTGTTTATTTGACGTTGTTGTTGTTGACGTTGTTATTATTGTTGTTGTTGTTTATTTGACGTTGTTGTTGTTGACATAGTTGTTGTTGTTGTTTGTTTGATGTTGTTGTTGTTGTTGTTATTGACGTTGTTGTTTATTTGACGTTGTTGTTGTTGTTGTTGTTTATTTGATGTTGTTGTTGTTGTTGTTGACATTGTTGTTGTTGTTGTTTATTTGACGTTCTGTTGTTGTTGTTGTTTATTTGACATTGTTGTTGTTGTTGTTCATTTGACGTTGTTGTTGTTGTTTATTTGACGTTGACGTTGTTGTTGTTGTTTATTTGACGTTGTTTTTGTCATTGTTTTTGTTGTTTATTTGACGTTGTTTTTGTTATTGCTGTTGTTTATTTGACGTTGTTGTTGTTGTTGTTTATTTGACATTGTTATTGTTGTTGACGTTGTTGTTGTTGTTGTTTATTTGACGTTGTTATTGTTGTTGTTGTTTATTTGACGTTGTTGTTGTTGTTGTTATTATTTATTTGACATTGTTGTTGTTGTTATTGTTGTTGTTGTTGTTGTTGTTGTTATTTATTTGACGTTGTTGTTGTTGTTATTGTTTATTTGAAGTTGTTGTTGTTGTTTATTTGACGTTGTTGTTGTTGTTGTTGTTTATTTGACGTTGTTGTTGTTGTTGACGTTGTTGTTGTTGTTTTTATTTATTTGACGTTGTTGTTGTTATTGTTGTTGTTGTTGTTGATGTTGTTGTTGTTGTTGTTTATCTGACATTGTTGTTGTTGTTGTTGTTGACGTTGTTGGTGTTGTTGTTTATTTGACGTTGTTGTTGTTGTTGTTTATTTGACGTTGTTTTAATTGTTGTTTATTTTTTGACGTTGTTGTTGTTGTTGTTGTTTATTTGACGTTGTTTTTATTGTTTATTTGACGTTGTTGTTGTTGTTGGTGGTGGTTATTTGACGTTGTTGTTGTTGTTGTTATTGTTGTTGTTTATTTGACGTTGTTGTTGTTGTTTATTTGATGTTGTTGTTGTTGTTGTTTATTTGACATTGTTGTTGTTGTTGATGTTGTTGTTGTTGTTGTTGTTATTTATTTGACATTGTTGTTGTTGTTGTTGTTGTTGACGTTGTTGGTGTTGTTGTTTATTTGACGTTGTTATTGTTGTTGTTATTGTTGTTGTTTATTTGACGTTGTTGTTTATTTGACATTGTTGTTGATGTTTATTTGACATTATTGTTGTTGTTGACGTTGTTGTTGTTGTTGTTGTTTATTTGACATTGTTGTTGTTGTTGTTGTTGTTTATTTGACGTTGTTGTTGTTGTTGTTTATTTGACGTTGTTTTAGTTGTTGTTGTTTATTTGACATTGTTGTTGTTGACATTGTTGTTGTTGTTGTTGTTTATTTGACGTTGTTGTTGTTGTTTATTTGACATAGCTGTTGTTATTGACGTTGTTGTTGTTGTTGTTGTTTATTTGACGTTTTTGTTGTTGTTGATGTTGTTGTTGTTGTTGTTGTTTATTTGACGTTGTTGTTATTGTTTATTTGACGTTGTTGTTGTTGTTGTTTATTTGACGTTGTTGTTGTTGTTATTGTTGTTGTTTATTTGACGTTGTTGTTGTTGTTGTTTATTTGATTTTTTTGTTGTTGTTGTTTATTTGACGTTGGTGTTGTTGTTGTTTATTTGACGTTATTGTTGTTATTTATTTGACATTGTTGTTGTTGTTATTGTTTATTTGACGTTGTTGTTGTTGTTGTTGTTTATTTGACGTTGTTGTTGTTGTTGACGTTTTTGTTGTTGTTGTTGTTGTTTATTTGACGTTGTTGTTGTTGTTGTTTATTTGACGTTGTTGTTGTTGACGTTGTTATTGTTGTTGTTGTTGTTTATTTGACGTTGTTGTTGTTGTTGTTGACATAGTTTTGTTGTTGTTTGTTTGACGTTGTTGTTGTTGTTATTGACGTTGTTGTTTATTTGACGTTGTTGTTGTTGTTGTTTATTTGACGTTGTTGTTGGTTATTTGACGTTGTTGTTGTTGTTGTTGTTGTTTATTTGATGTTGTTTTTGTCATTGTTTTTGTTGTTTATTTGACGTTGCTATTGTTGTTGTTTATTTGACGTTGTTGTTGTTGTTTATTTGACATTGTTATTGTTGTTGACGTTGTTATTGTTGTTGTTTATTTGACGATGTTGTTGTTGTTGTTGTTTATTTGACGTTGTTGTTGTTGTTGATGTTGTTGTTGTTGTTGTTATTTATTTGACATTGTTGTTGTTGTTATTGTTGTTGTTGTTGTTGTTATTTATTTGACGTTGTTGTTGTTGTTGTTATTGTTTATTTGACGTTGTTGTTTATTTGACATTGTTGTTGTTGTTGTTGACGTTGTTGTTGTTGTTTATTTGATGTTGTTGTTTACGTTTTTGTTGTTGTTGTTGTTGTTTATTTGACATTGTTGTTGTTGTTGTTTATTTGACGTTGTTGTTGTTGTTGTTTATTTGACGGTGTTGTTGTTGTTATTTATTTGACGTTGTTGTTATTGTTGTTTATTTGACGTTGTTGTTGTTGTTGTTTATTGGACGTTGTTTTTGTCATTGTTTTTGTTGTTTATTTGACGTTGTTATTATTGTTGTTTATTTGACGTTGTTGTTGTTGTTGTTGTTTATTTGACGTTGTTGTTGTTGTTTATTTGACGTTGTTGTTGTTGTTTATTTGACGTTGTGGTTGTTGTTGACGTTGTTGTTGTTGTTTTTATTTATTTGACGTTGTTGTTGTTATTGTTGTTGTTGTTGTTTATTTGACGTTGTTGTTGTTGTTGTTGTTTATTTGACGTTGTTGTTGTTTATATGACATTGTTGTTGTCATTATTGTTTATTTGACATTGTTGTTGTTTTTTTGACGTTGTTGTTGTTGTTGTTTATTTGACGTTGTTTTTATTGTTTATTTGACGTTGTTGTTGTTGTTTATTTGACGTTGTTGTTGTTGTTGTTGTTTATTTGATTTTGTTGTTGTTGTTGTTATTTATTTGACGTTGTTGTTGTTGTTGTTGTTATTGTTTATTTGACGTTGTTGTTGTTGTTTATTTGACGTTGTTATTGTTGTTTATTTGACGTTGTTTTTGTTATTTGACGTTGTTGTTGTTGTTGTATTTGTTGTTGTTGTTGTTGTTGCTTATTTGATGTTGTTGTTATTGTTGTTGTTTATTTGACGTTGTTGTTGCTGTTGTTTATTTGACGTTGTTGTTGTTGTTGTTTATTTGACGTTGTTGTTGTTCTTTATTTGATGTTGTTGTTGACGTTATTGTTGTTGTTGTTGTTGTTGTTTATTTGACGTTGTTGTTTTTGTTTATTTGACGTTGTTGTTGTTGTTGATATTTATTTGACGTTGTTGTTGTTGTTGTTTATTTGACGGTGTTGTTGTTGTTGTTGTTTATTTGACGTTATTGTTGTTGTTGTTTATTTGACGTTGTTGTTGTTGACGTTGTTATTATTGTTGTTGTTGTTTATTTGACGTTGTTGTTGTTGACATAGTTGTTGTTGTTGTTTGTTTGATGTTGTTGTTGTTGTTGTTATTGACGTTGTTGTTTATTTGACGTTGTTGTTGTTGTTGTTGTTTATTTGATGTTGTTGTTGTTGTTGTTGACATTGTTGTTGTTGTTTATTTGACGTTCTGTTGTTGTTGTTGTTTATTTGACATTGTTGTTGTTGTTCATTTGACGTTGTTGTTGTTGTTTATTTGACGTTGACGTTGTTGTTGTTGTTTATTTGACGTTGTTTTTGTCATTGTTTTTGTTGTTTATTTGACGTTGTTTTTGTTATTGCTGTTGTTTATTTGACGTTGTTGTTGTTGTTGTTTATTTGACATTGTTATTGTTGTTGACGTTGTTGTTGTTGTTGTTTATTTGACGTTGTTATTGTTGTTGTTGTTTATTTGACGTTGTTGTTGTTGTTGTTATTATTTATTTGACATTGTTGTTGTTGTTATTGTTGTTGTTGTTGTTGTTGTTGTTATTTATTTGACGTTGTTGTTGTTGTTATTGTTTATTTGAAGTTGTTGTTGTTGTTTATTTGACGTTGTTGTTGTTGTTGTTTATTTGACGTTGTTGTTGTTGTTGACGTTGTTGTTGTTGTTTTTATTTATTTGACGTTGTTGTTGTTATTGTTGTTGTTTTTGTTGATGTTGTTGTTGTTGTTGTTTATCTGACATTGTTGTTGTTGTTGTTGTTGACGTTGTTGGTGTTGTTGTTTATTTGACGTTGTTGTTGTTGTTGTTTATTTGACGTTGTTGTTGTTGTTGTTTATTTGACGTTGTTTTAATTGTTGTTTATTTTTTGACGTTGTTGTTGTTGTTGTTGTTTATTTGACGTTGTTTTTATTGTTTATTTGACGTTGTTGTTGTTGTTGGTGGTGGTTATTTGACGTTGTTATTGTTGTTGTTATTGTTGTTGTTTATTTGACGTTGTTGTTGTTGTTTATTTGATGTTGTTGTTGTTGTTGTTTATTTGACATTGTTGTTGTTGTTGATGTTGTTGTTGTTGTTGTTGTTATTTATTTGACATTGTTGTTGTTGTTGTTGTTGTTGACGTTGTTGGTGTTGTTGTTTATTTGACGTTGTTATTGTTGTTGTTATTGTTGTTGTTTATTTGACGTTGTTGTTTATTTGACATTGTTGTTGATGTTTATTTGACATTATTGTTGTTGTTGACGTTGTTGTTGTTGTTGTTGTTTATTTGACATTGTTGTTGTTGTTGTTGTTGTTTATTTGACATTGTTGTTGTTGTTGTTTATTTGACGTTGTTTTAGTTGTTGTTGTTTATTTGACATTGTTGTTGTTGACATTGTTGTTGTTGTTGTTGTTTATTTGACGTTGTTGTTGTTGTTTATTTGACATAGCTGTTGTTATTGACGTTGTTGTTGTTGTTGTTGTTTATTTGACGTTTTTGTTGTTGTTGATGTTGTTGTTGTTGTTGTTGTTTATTTGACGTTGTTGTTATTGTTTATTTGACGTTGTTGTTGTTGTTGTTTATTTGACGTTGTTGTTGTTGTTATTGTTGTTGTTTATTTGACGTTGTTGTTGTTGTTGTTTATTTGATTTTTTTGTTGTTGTTGTTTATTTGACGTTGGTGTTGTTGTTGTTTATTTGACGTTATTGTTGTTATTTATTTGACATTGTTGTTGTTGTTATTGTTTATTTGACGTTGTTGTTGTTGTTGTTGTTTATTTGACGTTGTTGTTGTTGTTGACGTTTTTGTTGTTGTTGTTGTTGTTTATTTGACGTTGTTGTTGTTGTTGTTTATTTGACGTTGTTGTTGTTGACGTTGTTATTGTTGTTGTTGTTGTTGTTTATTTGACGTTGTTGTTGTTGTTGTTGACATAGTTTTGTTGTTGTTTGTTTGACGTTGTTGTTGTTGTTATTGACGTTGTTGTTTATTTGACGTTGTTGTTGTTGTTGTTTATTTGACGTTGTTGTTGGTTATTTGACGTTGTTGTTGTTGTTGTTGTTGTTTATTTGATGTTGTTTTTGTCATTGTTTTTGTTGTTTATTTGACGTTGCTATTGTTGTTGTTTATTTGACGTTGTTGTTGTTGTTGTTTATTTGACATTGTTATTGTTGTTGACGTTGTTATTGTTGTTGTTTATTTGACGATGTTGTTGTTGTTGTTGTTTATTTGACGTTGTTGTTGTTGTTGATGTTGTTGTTGTTGTTGTTATTTATTTGACATTGTTGTTGTTGTTATTGTTGTTGTTGTTGTTGTTATTTATTTGACGTTGTTGTTGTTGTTGTTATTGTTTATTTGACGTTGTTGTTTATTTGACATTGTTGTTGTTGTTGTTGACGTTGTTGTTGTTGTTTATTTGATGTTGTTGTTTACGTTTTTGTTGTTGTTGTTGTTGTTTATTTGACATTGTTGTTGTTGTTGTTTATTTGACGTTGTTGTTGTTGTTGTTTATTTGACGGTGTTGTTGTTGTTATTTATTTGACGTTGTTGTTATTGTTGTTTATTTGACGTTGTTGTTGTTGTTGTTTATTGGACGTTGTTTTTGTCATTGTTTTTGTTGTTTATTTGACGTTGTTATTATTGTTGTTTATTTGACGTTGTTGTTGTTGTTGTTGTTTATTTGACGTTGTTGTTGTTGTTTATTTGACGTTGTTGTTGTTGTTTATTTGACGTTGTGGTTGTTGTTGACGTTGTTGTTGTTGTTTTTATTTATTTGACGTTGTTGTTGTTATTGTTGTTGTTGTTGTTTATTTGACGTTGTTGTTGTTGTTGTTGTTTATTTGACGTTGTTGTTGTTTATATGACATTATTGTTGTTGTTATTGTTTATTTGACATTGTTGTTGTTTTTTTGACGTTGTTGTTGTTGTTGTTTATTTGACGTTGTTTTTATTGTTTATTTGACGTTGTTGTTGTTGTTTATTTGACGTTGTTGTTATTGTTGTTGTTTATTTGATTTTGTTGTTGTTGTTGTTTATTTGACGTTGGTGTTGTTGTTGTTATTTATTTGACGTTGTTGTTGTTGTTGTTGTTATTGTTTATTTGACGTTGTTGTTGTTGTTTATTTGACGTTGTTATTGTTGTTTATTTGACGTTGTTTTTGTTATTTGACGTTGTTGTTGTTGTTGTATTTGTTGTTGTTGTTGTTGTTGCTTATTTGATGTTGTTGTTATTGTTGTTGTTTATTTGACGTTGTTGTTGCTGTTGTTTATTTGACGTTGTTGTTGTTGTTGTTTATTTGACGTTGTTGTTGTTGTTTATTTGATGTTGTTGTTGACGTTATTGTTGTTGTTGTTGTTGTTTATTTGACGTTGTTGTTTTTGTTTATTTGACGTTGTTGTTGTTGTTGATATTTATTTGACGTTGTTGTTGTTGTTGTTTATTTGACGGTGTTGTTGTTGTTGTTGTTGTTGTTGTTGTTGTTGTTTATTTGACGTTATTGTTGTTGTTGTTTATTTGACGTTGTTGTTGTTGACGTTGTTATTATTGTTGTTGTTGTTTATTTGACGTTGTTGTTGTTGACATAGTTGTTGTTGTTGTTTGTTTGATGTTGTTGTTGTTGTTGTTATTGACGTTGTTCTTTATTTGACGTTGTTGTTGTTGTTGTTGTTTATTTGATGTTGTTGTTGTTGTTGTTGACATTGTTGTTGTTGTTTATTTGACGTTGCTGTTGTTGTTGTTGTTTATTTGACATTGTTGTTGTTGTTGTTCATTTGACGTTGTTGTTGTTGTTTATTTGACGTTGACGTTGTTGTTGTTGTTGTTTATTTGACGTTGTTTTTGTCATTGTTTTTGTTGTTTATTTGACGTTGTTTTTGTTATTGTTGTTGTTTATTTGACGTTGTTGTTGTTGTTGTTTATTTGACATTGTTATTGTTGTTGACGTTGTTGTTGTTGTTGTTTATTTGACGTTGTTATTGTTGTTGTTGTTTATTTTACGTTGTTGTTGTTGTTATTATTATTTATTTGACATTGTTGTTGTTGTTATTGTTGTTGTTGTTGTTGTTGTTGTTGTTATTTATTTGAAGTTGTTGTTGTTGTTATTGTTTATTTGAAGTTGTTGTTGTTGTTGTTTATTTGACGTTGTTGTTGTTGTTGTTTATTTGACGTTATTGTTGTTGTTGACGTTGTTGTTGTTGTTTTTATTTATTTGACGTTGTTGTTGGTATTGTTGTTGTTGTTGTTGATGTTGTTGTTGTTGTTGTTTATCTGACATTGTTGTTGTTGTTGTTGTTGTTGTTGACGTTGTTGGTGTTGTTGTTTATTTGACGTTGTTGTTGTTGTTGTTGTTTATTTGACGTTGTTTTAATTGTTGTTTATTTTTTGACGTTGTTGTTGTTGTTGTTGTTTATTTGACGTTGTTTTTATTGTTTATTTGACGTTGTTGTTGTTGTTGTTGGTGGTGGTTATTTGACGTTGTTGTTGTTGTTATTGTTGTTGTTTATTTGACGTTGTTGTTGTTGTTTATTTGATGTTGTTGTTGTTGTTGTTTATTTGACATTGTTGTTGTTGTTGATGTTGTTGTTGTTGTTGTTGTTATTTATTTGACATTGTTGTTGTTGTTGTTGTTGACGTTGTTGGTGTTGTTGTTTATTTGACGTTGTTATTGTTGTTGTTATTGTTGTTGTTTATTTGACGTTGTTGTTTATTTGACATTGTTGTTGATGTTTATTTGACATTGTTGTTGTTGTTGACGTTGTTGTTGTTGTTGTTGTTTATTTGACATTGTTGTTGTTGTTGTTTTTGTGTTGACGTTGTTGTTGTTGTTGTTTATTTGACGTTGTTGTTGTTGTTGTTGTTTATTTGACGTTGTTTTAGTTGTTGTTGTTTATTTGACATTGTTGTTGTTGACATTGTTGTTGTTGTTGTTGTTTATTTGACGTTGTTGTTGTTTATTTGACATAGCTGTTGTTATTGACGTTGTTGTTGTTGTTGTTTATTTGACGTTTTTGTTGTTGTTGTTGTTTATTTGACGTTGTTGTTATTGTTTATTTGACGTTGTTGTTGTTGTTTATTTGACGTTGTTGTTGTTGTTATTGTTGTTATTTATTTGACGTTGTTGTTGTTGTTGTTTATTTGATTTTTTTGTTGTTGTTGTTTATTTGACGTTGGTGTTGTTGTTGTTTATTTGACGTTATTGTTGTTATTTATTTGACGTTGTTGTTGTTGTTATTGTTTATTTGACGTTGTTGTTGTTGTTGTTTATTTGACGTTGTTATTGTTGTTTATTTGACGTTGTTTTTGTTATTTGGCGTTGTTGTTGTTGTTGTTGTATTTGTTGTTGTTGTTGTTGTTGCTTATTTGATGTTGTTGTTATTGTTGTTGTTTATTTGACGTTGTTTTAATTGTTGTTGATTTTTTGACGTTGTTGTTGTTGTTGTTTATTTGACGTTGTTTTTATTGTTTATTTGACGTTGTTGTTGTTGTTTATTTGACGTTGTTGTTGTTGTTGTTTATTTGATTTTGTTGTTGTTGTTGTTTATTTGACGTTGGTGTTGTTGTTGTTATTTATTTGACGTTGTTGTTGTTGTTGTTATTGTTTATTTGACGTTGTTGTTGTTGTTTATTTGACGTTGTTATTGTTGTTTATTTGACGTTGTTTTTGTTATTTGACGTTGTTGTTGTTGTTGTATTTGTTGTTGTTGTTGTTGTTGCTTATTTGATGTTGTTGTTATTGTTGTTGTTTATTTGACGTTGTTGTTGCTGTTGTTTATTTGACGTTGTTGTTGTTGTTGTTTATTTGACGTTGTTGTTGTTGTTTATTTGATGTTGTTGTTGACGTTATTGTTGTTGTTGTTGTTGTTTATTTGACGTTGTTATTTTTGTTTATTTGACGTTGTTGTTGTTGTTGATATTTATTTGATGTTGTTGTTGTTGTTGTTTATTTGACGTTGTTGTTGTTGTTGTTGTTGTTTATTTGACGTTGTTGTTGTTGTTGTTGTTTATTTGACGTTGTTGTTGTTGACGTTGTTATTATTATTGTTGTTGTTGTTTATTTGACGTTGTTGTTGTTGACATAGTTGTTGTTGTTGTTGTTTGTTTGACGTTGTTGTTGTTGTTGTTATTGACGTTGTTGTTTATTTGACGTTGTTGTTGTTGTTGTTTATTTGATGTTGTTGTTGTTGTTGTTGACATTGTTGTTGTTGTTTATTTGACGTTGCTGTTGTTGTTGTTGTTTATTTGACATTGTTGTTGTTGTTGTTCATTTGACGTTGTTGTTGTTGTTTATCTGACGTTGACGTTGTTGTTGTTGTTTATTTGACGTTGTTTTTGTCATTGTTTTTGTTGTTTATTTGACGTTGTTATTGTTGTTGTTTATTTGACGTTGTTGTTGTTGTTTATTTGACGTTGTTATTGTTGTTGACGTTGTTGTTGTTGTTGTTTATTTGACGTTGTTTTTATTGTTGTTGTTTATTTGACATTGTTGTTGTTGTTGTTATTATTTATTTGACATTGTTGTTGTTATTGTTGTTGTTGTTGTTGTTGTTATTTATTTGACGTTGTTGTTGTTATTGTTTATTTGAAGTTGTTGTTGTTGTTTATTTGACGTTGTTGTTGTTGTTGTTTATTTGACGTTGTTGTTGTTGTTGACGTTGTTGTTGTTGTTTTTATTTATTTGACGTTGTTGTTGTTATTGTTGTTGTTGTTGTTGATGTTGTTGTTGTTGTTGTTGTTTATCTGACATTGTTGTTGTTGTTGTTGTTGACGTTGTTGGTGTTGTTGTTTATTTGACGTTGTTGTTGTTGTTGTTTATTTGACGTTGTTTTAATTGTTGTTTATTTTTTGACGTTGTTGTTGTTGTTGTTTATTTGACGTTGTTTTTATTGTTTATTTGACGTTGTTGTTGTTGTTGGTGGTGGTGGTTATTTGACGTTGTTGTTATTGTTGTTGTTTATTTGACGTTGTTGTTGTTGTTTATTTGATGTTATTGTTGTTGTTGTTTATTTGACATTGTTGTTGTTGTTGATGTTGTTGTTGTTGTTGTTATTTATTTGACATTGTTGTTGTTGTTGTTGTTGTTGACGTTGTTGGTGTTGTTGTTTATTTGACGTTGTTATTGTTGTTGTTATTGTTGTTGTTTATTTGACGTTGTTGTTTATTTGACATTGTTGTTGTTGTTTATTTGACATTGTTGTTGTTGTTGACGTTGTTGTTGTTGTTGTTGTTGTTTATTTGACATTGTTGTTGTTGTTGTTTTTGTGTTGACGTTGTTGTTGTTGTTGTTTATTTGACGTTGTTGTTGTTGTTGTTTATTTCACGTTTTTGTTGTTGTTGATGTTGTTGTTGTTGTTTATTTGACGTTGTTGTTATTGTTTATTTGACGTTGTTGTTGTTGTTTATTTGACGTTGTTGTTGTTGTTATTGTTGTTGTTTATTTGACGTTGTTGTTGTTGTTTATTTGATTTTTTTGTTGTTGTTGTTTATTTGACGTTGGTGTTGTTGTTGTTTATTTGACGTTATTGTTGTTATTTATTTTACGTTGTTGTTGTTGTTATTGTTTATTTGACGTTGTTGTTGTTGTTGTTTATTTGACGTTGTTATTGTTGTTTATTTGACGTTGTTTTTGTTATTTGGCGTTGTTGTTGTTGTTTGTTGTTGTTGTTGTTGTTGTTGCTTATTTGATGTTGTTGTTATTGTTGTTGTTTATTTGACGTTGTTGTTGTTGTTGTTTATTTGACGTTGTTGTTGTTGTTTATTTGATGTTGTTGTTGTAGACGTTGTTGTTGTTGTTGTTGTTGTTGTTTATTTGACGTTGTTGTTTTTGTTTATTTGACGTTGTTGTTGTTGTTGATATTTATTTGACGTTGTTGTTGTTGTTGTTTATTTGACAGTGTTGTTGTTGTTGTTGTTGTTGTTTATTTGACGTTGTTGTTGTTGTTGTTTATTTAACGTTGTTGTTGTTGACGTTGTTATTGTTGTTGTTGTTTATTTGACGTTGTTGTTGACATAGTTTTGTTGTTGTTTGTTTGACGTTGTTGTTGTTATTGACGTTGTTGTTTATTTGACGTTGTTGTTGTTGTTGTTGTTTATTTGACGTTGTTGTTGTTGTTGTTGACATTGTTGTTGTTGTTGTTGTTTATTTGACGTTTTTGTTGTTGTTTATTTGACATTGTTGTTGTTGTTGTTCATTTGACGTTGTTGTTGTTGTTTATTTGACGTTGACGTTGTTGTTGTTGTTGTTTATTTGACGTTGTTTTTGTCATTGTTTTTGTTGTTTATTAGACGTTGTTATTGTTGTTGCTTATTTGACGTTGTTGTTGTTGTTGTTTATTTGACATTGTTATTGTTGTTGACGTTGTTGTTGTTGTTGTTGTTTATTTGACGTTGTTGTTCTTGTTGTTGTTTATTTGACATTGTTGTTGTTGTTGACGTTGTTGTTGTTGTTATTATTTATTTGACATTGTTGTTGTTATTGTTGTTGTTGTTGTTGTTATTTATTTGACGTTGTTGTTGTTGTTGTTATTGTTTATTTGACGTTGTTGTTGTTGTTGTTGTTGACGTTGTTGTTGTTGTTTATTTGATGTTGTTGTTGACGTTTTTGTTGTTGTTGTTGTTGTTGTTTATTTGATATTGTTGTTGTTGTTGTTGTTGTTTATCTGACGGTGTTGTTGTTGTTATTTATTTGACGTTGTTGTTATTGTTGTTTATTTGACGTTGTTGTTGTTGTTGTTGTTGTTTATTTGACGTTGTTTTTGTCATTGTTTTTGTTGTTTATTTGACGTTGTTATTATTGTTGTTTATTTGACGCTGTTGTTGTTGTTTATGCTGTTTATTTGACGTTGTTGTTGTTGTTGACGTTGTTGTTGTTGTTTCTTTGACGTTGTTGTTGTTGTTTATTTGACGTTGTTTTTGTTGTTGTTGTTGTTATTTATTTGACGTTGTTGTTGTTATTGTTGTTGTTGTTGTTTATTTGACGTTGTTGTTGTTTATATGACATTGTTGTTGTTGTTATTGTTTATTTGACGTTGTTGTTGTTGTTTATTTGACGTTGTTGTTGTTGTTGTTGACGTTGTTGTTGTTGTTGTTTATTTGACGTTGTTGTTGTTGTTGACGTTTTTGTTGTTGTTATTGTTGTTTATTTGACGTTGTTGTTATTGTTGTTTATTTGACGTTGTTGTTGTTGACGTTGTTATTGTTGTTGTTGTTGTTTATTTGACGTTGTTGTTGTTGTTGTTGATGACATAGTTTTGTTGTTGTTTGTTTGACGTTGTTGTTGTTGTTATTGACGTTGTTGTTTATTTGACGTTGTTGTTGTTGTTTATTTGACGTTGTTGTTGTTGTTGTTGTTGTTGACATTGTTGTTGTTGTTGTTTATTTGACGTTGTTGTTGTTTTTGTTGTTGTTTATTTGACATTGTTGTTGTTGTTGTTCATTTGACGTTGTCGTTGTTGGTTATTTGACGTTGACGTTGTTGTTGTTGTTGTTGTTGTTTATTTGACGTTGTTTTTGTCATTGTTTTTGTTGTTTATTTGACGTTGTTATTGTTGTTGTTTATTTGACGTTGTTGTTGTTGTTGTTTATTTGACATTGTTATTGTTGTTGACATTGTTGTTGTTGCTGTTTATTTGACGATGTTGTTGTTGTTGTTGTTTATTTGACGTTGTTGTTGTTGTTGACGTTGTTGTTATTGTTATTTATTTGACATTGTTGTTGTTGTTATTGTTGTTGTTGTTGTTGTTGTTGTTGTTATTTATTTGACGTTGTTGTTGTTATTGTTTATTTGACGTTGTTGTTTATTTGACATTGTTGTTGTTGTTGTTGTTGACGTTGTTGTTGTTGTTTATTTGATGTTGTTGTTGTTGACGTTTTTGTTGTTGTTGTTGTTTATTTGACATTGTTGTTGTTGTTTATATGACGTTGTTGTTGTTGTTGTTTATTTGACGGTGTTGTTGTTGTTATTTATTTGATGTTGTTGTTATTGTTGTTTATTTGACATTGTTGTTGTTGTTGTTTATTTGACGTTGTTTTTGTCATTGTTTTTGTTGTTTATTTGACATTGTTGTTGTTGTTGTTGTTTATTTGACGTTGTTGTTGTTGTTTATTTGACGTTGTTGTTGTTGTTTATTTGACGTTGTTGTTGTTGTTGACGTTGTTGTTGTTGTTTTTATTTATTTGACGTTGTTGTTGTTATTGTTGTTGTTGTTGTTTATTTGACGTTGTTGTTGTTGTTGTTGTTTATTTGACGTTGTTGTTGTTTATATGACATTGTTGTTGTTGTTATTGTTTATTTGACGTTGTTGTTGTTTATTTGACGTTGTTGTTGTTGTTGTTGACGTTGTTGTTGTTGTTGTTTATTTGACGTTGTTGTTGTTGTTGACATTTTTGTTGTTGGTTTTGTTGTTTATTTGACGTTGTTGTTGTTGTTGTTTATTTGACGTTGTTGTTGTTGTTTATTTGACGTTGTTGTTGTTGTTGTTGTTGTTGTTTATTTGACGGTGTTGTTGTTATTGTTGTTTATTTGAAGTTGTTGTTGTTGTTTATTTGACGTTGTTGTTATTGTTGACGTTGTTGTTGTTGTTTATTTGACGTTGTTGTTGTTGACGTTGTTGTTGTTGTTGTTTATTTGACGTTTTTGTTGTTGTTGACGTTGTTGTTGTTGTTTATTTGACATTGTTATTGTTGTTGACATTGTTGTTGTTGTTTATTTGACGTTGTTGTTGTTGTTGACATAGTTATCGTTGTTGTTTATTTCACATTGTTGATTTTGTTGACGTTGTTGTTGTTGTTGTTTATTTGACGTTGTTGTTGTTGTTGACATTGTTGTTGTTGTTGTTCTTTATTTGACGTCGTTGTTATTGTTTATTTGACATTGTTGTTGTTGTTGACGTTGTTGTTGTTGTTTATATGACATTGTTGTTGTTGTTGTTGTTGACGTTGTTGGTGTTGTTTTTTATTTGACGTTGTTGTTGTTAGTTATTTGACGTTGTTGTTGTTGTTGACGTTGTTGTTGTTGTTGTTGTTGTTTATTTGACGTTGTTGTTGTTGTTGACGTTTTTGTTGTTGTTGTTGTTGTTTATTTGACGTTGTTGTTGTTGTTGTTTATTTGACGTTGTTGTTGTTGACGTTGTTATTGTTGTTGTTGTTGTTTATTTGACGTTGTTGTTGTTGTTGTTGACATAGTTTTGTTGTTGTTTGTTTGACGTTGTTGTTGTTGTTATTGACGTTGTTGTTTATTTGACGTTGTTGTTGTTGTTGTTTATTTGACGTTGTTGTTGGTTATTTGACGTTGACGTTGTTGTTGTTGTTGTTGTTTATTTGACGTTGTTTTTGTCATTGTTTTTGTTGTTTATTTGACGTTGTTATTGTTGTTGTTTATTTGACGTTGTTGTTGTTGTTGTTTATTTGACATTGTTATTGTTGTTGACGTTGTTGTTGTTGTTGTTTATTTGACGATGTTATTGTTGTTGTTGTTTATTTGACGTTGTTGTTGTTGTTGACGTTGTTGTTGTTGTTGTTGTTATTTATTTGACATTGTTGTTGTTGTTATTGTTGTTGTTGTTGTTGTTGTTATTTATTTGACGTTGTTGTTGTTGTTATTGTTTATTTGACGTTGTTGTTTATTTGACATTGTTGTTGTTGTTGTTGTTGACGTTGTTGTTGTTGTTGTTTATTTGATGTTGTTGTTGACGTTTTTGTTGTTGTTGTTGTTGTTTATTTGACATTGTTGTTGTTGTTGTTTATTTGACGTTGTTGTTGTTGTTGTTTATTTGACGGTGTTGTTGTTGTTATTTATTTGACGTTGTTGTTATTGTTGTTTATTTGACGTTGTTGTTGTTGTTGTTTATTTGACGTTGTTTTTGTCATTGTTTTTGTTGTTTATTTGACGTTGTTATTATTGTTGTTTATTTTACGTTGTTGTTGTTGTTGTTGTTTATTTGACGTTGTTGTTGTTGTTTATTTGACGTTGTTGTTGTTGTTTATTTGACGATGTTGTTGTTGTTGACGTTGTTGTTGTTGTTTTTATTTATTTGACGTTGTTGTTGTTATTGTTGTTGTTGTTGTTTATTTGACGTTGTTGTTGTTGTTGTTGTTGTTTATTTGACGTTGTTGTTGTTTATATGACATTGTTGTTGTTGTTATTGTTTATTTGACATTGTTGTTGTTTTTTTGACGTTGTTGTTGTTGTTGTTTATTTGACGTTGTTTTTATTGTTTATTTGACGTTGTTGTTGATGTTTTTTTGACGTTGTTGTTGTTGTTGTTGTTTATTTGATTTTGTTGTTGTTGTTGTTTATTTGACGTTGGTGTTGTTGTTGTTATTTATTTGATGTTGTTGTTGTTGTTGTTGTTGTTGTTGTTGTTATTGTTTATTTGACGTTGTTGTTGTTGTTTATTTGACGTTGTTATTGTTGTTTATTTGACGATGTTTTTGTTATTTGACGTTGTTGTTGTTGTTGTTGTATTTGTTGTTGTTGTTGTTGTTGCTTATTTGATGTTGTTGTTATTGTTGTTGTTTATTTGACGTTGTTGTTGCTGTTGTTTATTTGACGTTGTTGTTGTTGTTGTTTATTTGACGTTGTTGTTGTTGTTTATTTGATGTTGTTGTTGACGTTATTGTTGTTGTTGTTGTTGTTGTTGTTTATTTGACGTTGTTGTTTTTGTTTATTTGACGTTGTTGTTGTTGTTGATATTTATTTGACGTTGTTGTTTTTGTTGTTTATTTGACGGTGTTGTTGTTGTTGTTGTTGTTGTTGTTTATTTGACGTTGTTGTTGTTGTTGTTGTTTATTTGACGTTGTTGTTGTTGACGTTGTTATTATTGTTGTTGTTGTTTATTTGACGTTGTTGTTGTTGACATAGTTGTTGTTGTTGTTTGTTTGACGTTGTTGTTGTTGTTATTGACGTTGTTGTTTATATGACGTTGTTGTTGTTGTTGTTTATTTGATGTTGTTGTTGTTGTTGTTGACATTGTTGTTGTTGTTTATTTGACGTTGCTGTTGTTGTTGTTGTTTATTTGACATTGTTGTTGTTGTTGTTCATTTGACGTTGTTGTTGTTGTTTATTTGACGTTGACGTTGTTGGTGTTGTTTATTTGACGTTGTTTTTGTCATTGTTTTTGTTGTTTATTTGACGTTGTTATTGTTGTTGTTTATTTGACGTTGTTGTTGTTGTTGTTTATTTGACATTGTTATTGTTGTTGACGTTGTTGTTGTTGTTGTTGTTTATTTGACGTTGTTATTGTTGTTGTTGTTTATTTGACATTGTTGTTGTTGTTGTTATTATTTATTTGACATTGTTGTTGTTGTTGTTATTGTTGTTGTTGTTGTTGTTGTTGTTATTTATTTGACGTTGTTGTTGTTATTGTTTATTTGAAGTTGTTGTTGTTGTTTATTTGACGTTGTTGTTGTTGTTTATTTGACGTTGTTGTTGTTGTTGACGTTGTTGTTGTTGTTTTTATTTATTTGACGTTGTTGTTGTTATTGTTGTTGTTGTTGTTGATGTTGTTGTTGTTGTTGTTTATCTGACATTGTTGTTGTTGTTGTTGTTGTTGTTGACGTTGTTGGTGTTGTTGTTTATTTGACGTTGTTGTTGTTGTTGTTGTTTATTTGACGTTGTTTTAATTGTTGTTTATTTTTTGACGTTGTTGTTGTTGTTGTTTATTTGACGTTGTTTTTATTGTTTATTTGACATTGTTGTTGTTGTTGGTGGTGGTGGTTATTTGACATTGTTGTTGTTGTTATTGTTGTTGTTTATTTGACGTTGTTGTTGTTGTTTATTTGATGTTGTTGTTGTTGTTTATTTGACATTGTTGTTGTTGTTGTTATTTATTTGACATTGTTGTTGTTGTTGTTGACGTTGTTGGTGTTGTTGTTTATTTGACGTTGTTATTGTTGTTGTTATTGTTGTTGTTTATTTGACGTTGTTGTTTATTTGACATTGTTGTTGTTGTTTATTTGACATTGTTGTTGTTGTTGACGTTGTTGTTGTTGTTGTTGTTGTTTATTTGACATTGTTGTTGTTGTTGTTTTTGTGTTGACGTTGTTGTTGTTGTTGTTTATTTGACGTTGTTGTTGTTGTGGTTGTTTATTTGACGTTGTTTTAGTTGTTGTTGTTTATTTGACATTGTTGTTGTTGACATTGTTGTTGTTGTTGTTGTTGTTTATTTGACGTTGTCGTTGTTGTTTATTTGACATAGCTGTTGTTATTGACGTTGTTGTTGTTGTTTATTTGACGTTTTTGTTGTTGTTGATGTTGTTGTTGTTGTTGTTTATTTGACGTTGTTGTTATTGTTTATTTGACGTTGTTGTTGTTGTTTATTTGACGTTGTTGTTGTTGTTACTGTTGTTGTTTATTTGACGTTGTTGTTGTTGTTGTTTATTTGATTTTTTTGTTGTTGTTGTTTATTTGACGTTGGTGTTGTTGTTGTTTATTTGACGTTATTGTTGTTATTTATTTGACGTTGTTGTTGTTGTTATTTTTTATTTGACGTTGTTGTTGTTGTTGTTGTTGTTTATTTGACGTTGTTATTGTTGTTTATTTGACGTTGTTTTTGTTATTTGGCGTTGTTGTTGTTGTTGTTGTTGTTGTTGTTGTATTTGTTGTTATTGTTGTTGTTGCTTATTTGATGTTGTTGTTATTGTTGTTGTTTATTTGACGTTGTTGTTGCTGTTGTTTATTTGACGTTGTTGTTGTTGTTTATTTGATGTTGTTGTTGTAGACGTTGTTGTTGTTGTTGTTGTTGTTTATTTGACGTTGTTGTTTTTGTTTATTTGACGTTGTTGTTGTTGTTGATATTTATTTGACGTTGTTGTTGTTGTTGTTTATTTGACAGTGTTGTTGTTGTTGTTGTTGTTGTTGTTTATTTGACGTTGTTGTTGTTGTTTATTTAACGTTGTTGTTGTTGACGTTGTTATTGTTGTTGTTGTTGACATAGTTTTGTTGTTGTTTGTTTGACGTTGTTGTTGTTATTGACGTTGTTGTTTATTTGATGTTGTTGTTGACGTTATTGTTGTTGTTGTTGTTGTTGTTGTTGTTTATTTGACGTTGTTGTTTTTGTTTATTTGACGTTGTTGTTGTTGTTGATATTTATTTGACGTTGTTGTTGTTGTTGTTGTTTATTTGACGGTGTTGTTGTTGTTGTTGTTGTTGTTTATTTGACGTTGTTATTGTTGTTGTTTATTTGACGTTGTTGTTGTTGACGTTGTTATTATTGTTGTTGTTGTTTATTTGACGTTGTTGTTGTTGACATAGTTGTTGTTGTTGTTTGTTTGACGTTGTTGTTGTTGTTGTTGTTGTTGTTATTGACGTTGTTGTTTATTTGACGTTGTTGTTGTTGTTGTTTATTTGATGTTGTTGTTGTTGTTGTTGACATTGTTGTTGTTGTTTATTTGACGTTGCTGTTGTTGTTGTTGTTTATTTGATATTGTTGTTGTTGTTGTTCATTTGACGTTGTTGTTGTTGTTTATTTGACGTTGACGTTGTTGTTGTTTATTTGACGTCGTTTTTGTCATTGTTTTTGTTGTTTATTTGACGTTGTTATTGTTGTTGTTTATTTGACGTTGTTGTTGTTGTTGTTTATTTGACATTGTTATTGTTGTTGACGTTGTTGTTGTTGTTGTTTATTTGACGTTGTTATTGTTGTTGTTGTTTATTTGACATTGTTGTTGTTGTTGTTATTATTTATTTGACATTGTTGTTGTTGTTATTGTTGTTGTTGTTGTTGTTGTTGTTATTTGTTTGACGTTGTTGTTGTTATTGTTTATTTGAAGTTGTTGTTGTTGTTGTTTATTTGACGTTGTTGTTGTTGTTTATTTGACGTTGTTGTTGTTGTTGACGTTGTTGTTGTTGTTTTTATTTATTTGACGTTGTTGTTGTTATTGTTGTTGTTGTTGTTGATGTTGTTGTTGTTGTTGTTTATCTGACATTGTTGTTGTTGTTGTTGTTGACGTTGTTGGTGTTGTTGTTTATTTGACGTTGTTGTTGTTGTTGTTGTTGTTGTTTATTTGACGTTGTTTTAATTGTTGTTTATTTTTTGACGTTGTTGTTGTTGTTGTTTATTTGACGTTGTTTTTATTGTTTATTTGACGTTGTTGTTGTTGTTGTTGGTGGTGGTTATTTGACGTTGTTGTTGTTGTTATTGTTGTTGTTTATTTGACGTTGTTGTGGTTTTTTATTTGATGTTGTTGTTGTTGTTGTTTATTTGACATTGTTGTTGTTGTTGATGTTGTTGTTGTTGTTGTTATTTATTTGACATTGTTGTTGTTGTTGTTGTTGTTGACGTTGTTGGTGTTGTTGTTTATTTGACGTTGTTATTGTTGTTGTTATTGTTGTTGTTTATTTGACGTTGTTGTTTATTTGACATTGTTGTTGTTGTTTATTTGACATTGTTGTTGTTGTTGACGTTGTTGTTGTTGTTGTTGTTTATTTGACATTGTTGTTGTTGTTGTTTTTGTGTTGACGTTGTTGTTGTTGTTGTTTATTAGACGTTGTTGTTGTTGTTGTTTATTTGACGTTGTTTTAGTTGTTGTTGTTTATTTGACATTGTTGTTGTTGACATTGTTGTTGTTGTATTTGTTTATTTGACGTTGTTGTTGTTGTTTATTTGACATAGCTGTTGTTATTGACGTTGTTGTTGTTGTTGTTGTTTATTTGACATTTTTGTTGTTGTTGATGTTGTTGTTGTTGTTGTTTATTTGACGTTGTTGTTATTGTTTATTTGACGTTGTTGTTGTTGTTTATTTGACGTTGTTGTTGTTGTTATTGTTGTTGTTTATTTGACGTTGTTGTTGTTGTTGTTTATTTGATTTTTTTGTTGTTGTTGTTTATTTGACGTTGGTGTTGTTGTTGTTTATTTGACGTTATTGTTGTTATTTATTTGACGTTGTTGTTGTTGTTATTGTTTATTTGACGTTGGCGTTGTTGTTGTTGTTGTTGTTGTTGCTTATTTGATGTTGTTGTTATTGTTGTTGTTTATTTGACGTTGTTGTTGCTGTTGTTTATTTAACGTTGTTGTTGTTGTTTATTT
Organism: Vicia faba; assembly: GCA_948472305.1. Lineage (NCBI taxonomy): Eukaryota > Viridiplantae > Streptophyta > Magnoliopsida > Fabales > Fabaceae > Vicia > Vicia faba. The sequence goes on along the minus strand of OX451739.1, from coordinate 460,818,977 downwards.
GATGTTGTTGTTGTAGACGTTGTTGTTGTTGTTGTTGTTGTTTATTTGACGTTGTTGTTTTTGTTTATTTGACGTTGTTGTTGTTGTTGATATTTATTTGACGTTGTTGTTGTTGTTGTTTATTTGACAGTGTTGTTGTTGTTGTTGTTTATTTGACGTTGTTGTTGTTGTTGTTTATTTAACGTTGTTGTTGTTGACGTTGTTATTATTGTTGTTGTTGTTTATTTGACGTTGTTGTTGACATAGTTTTGTTGTTGTTTGTTTGACGTTGTTGTTGTTATTGACGTTGTTGTTTATTTGACGTTGTTGTTGTTGTTGTTTATTTGACGTTGTTGTTGTTGTTGTTGACATTGTTGTTGTTGTTGTTGTTTATTTGACGTTTTTGTTGTTGTTTATTTGACATTGTTGTTGTTGTTATTCATTTGACGTTGTTGTTGTTGTTTATTTGACGTTGACGTTGTTGTTGTTGTTGTTTAATTGACGTTGTTTTTGTCATTGTTTTTGTTGTTTATTTGACGTTGTTATTGTTGTTGTTTATTTGACGTTGTTGTTGTTGTTGTTGTTTATTTGACATTGTTATTGTTGTTGACGTTGTTGTTGTTGTTGTTTATTTGACGTTGTTGTTCTTGTTGTTGTTTATTTGACATTGTTGTTGTTGTTGACGTTGTTGTTGTTGTTGTTATTTATTTGACATTGTTGTTGTTATTGTTGTTGTTGTTGTTGTTGTTGTTATTATTTATTTGACGTTGTTGTTATTGTTTATTTGACGTTGTTGTTGTTGTTGACGTTGTTGTTGTTGTTTATTTGATGTTGTTGTTGACGTTTTTGTTGTTGTTGTTGTTGTTGTTTATTTGATATTGTTGTTGTTGTTGTTGTTTATTTGACGGTGTTGTTGTTGTTATTTATTTGACGTTGTTGTTGTTGTTGTTGTTTATTTGACGTTGTTGTTGTTGTTATTGACGTTGTTGTTGTTGTTTCTTTGACGTTGTTGTTGTTGTTTATTTGACGTTGTTGTTGTTGTTGTTGTTATTTATTTGACGTTGTTGTTGTTATTGTTGTTGTTGTTGTTTATTTGACGTTGTTGTTGTTTATATGACATTGTTGTTGTTGTTATTGTTTATTTGACGTTGTTGTTGTTGTTTATTTGACGTTGTTGTTGTTGTTGTTGTTGACGTTGTTGTTGTTGTTGTTTATTTGACGTTGTTGTTGTTGTTGACGTTTTTGTTGTTGTTGTTGTTGTTTATTTGACGTTGTTGTTATTGTTGTTTATTTGACGTTGTTGTTGTTGACGTTGTTATTGTTGTTGTTGTTGTTTATTTGACGTTGTTGTTCTTGTTGTTGACATAGTTTTGTTGTTGTTTGTTTGACGTTGTTGTTGTTGTTATTGACGTTGTTGTTTATTTGACGTTGTTGTTGTTGTTTATTTGACGTTGTTGTTGTTGTTGTTGACATTGTTGTTGTTGTTGTTTATTTGACGTTGTTGTTGTTTTTGTTGTTGTTTATTTGACATTGTTGTTGTTGTTGTTCATTTGACGTTGTTGTTGTTTTTGTCATTGTTTTTGTTGTTTATTTGACGTTGTTATTGTTGTTGTTTATTTGACGTTGTTGTTGTTGTTGTTTATTTGACATTGTTATTGTTGTTGACGTTGTTGTTGTTGCTGTTTATTTGACGTTGTTTTTGTCATTGTTTTTGTTGTTTATTTGACGTTGTTATTATTGTTGTTTATTTGACGTTGTTGTTGTTGTTGTTGTTTATTTGACGTTGTTGTTGTTGTTTATTTGACGTTGTTGTTGTTGTTTATTTGACGATGTTGTTGTTGTTGACGTTGTTGTTGTTGTTTTTATTTATTTGACGTTGTTGTTGTTATTGTTGTTGTTGTTGTTTATTTGACGTTGTTGTTGTTGTTGTTGTTTATTTGACGTTGTTGTTGTTTATATGACATTGTTGTTGTTGTTATTGTTTATTTGACATTGTTGTTGTTTTTTTGACGTTGTTGTTGTTGTTGTTGTTGTTGTTTATTTGACGTTGTTTTTATTGTTTATTTGACGTTGTTGTTGTTGTTTATTTGACGTTGTTGTTGTTGTTGTTGTTTATTTGATTTTGTTGTTGTTGTTGTTTATTTGACGTTGGTGTTGTTGTTGTTATTTATTTGACGTTGTTGTTGTTGTTGTTGTTGTTGTTGTTATTGTTTATTTGACGTTGTTGTTGTTGTTTATTTGACGTTGTTATTGTTGTTTATTTGACGTTGTTTTTGTTATTTGACGTTGTTGTTGTTGTTGTATTTGTTGTTGTTGTTGTTGTTGCTTATTTGATGTTGTTGTTATTGTTGTTGTTTATTTGACGTTGTTGTTGCTGTTGTTTATTCGACGTTGTTGTTGTTGTTGTTTATTTGACGTTGTTGTTGTTGTTTATTTGATGTTGTTGTTGACGTTATTGTTGTTGTTGTTGTTGTTGTTTATTTGACGTTGTTGTTTTTGTTTATTTGACGTTGTTGTTGTTGTTGATATTTATTTGACGTTGTGGTTTTTGTTGTTTATTTGACGGTGTTGTTGTTGTTGTTGTTGTTGTTGTTGTTTATTTGACGTTGTTGTTGTTGTTGTTTATTTGACGTTGTTGTTGTTGACGTTGTTATTATTGTTGTTGTTGTTTATTTGACGTTGTTGTTGTTGACATAGTTGTTGTTGTTGTTTGTTTGACGTTGTTGTTGTTGTTGTTATTGACGTTGTTGTTTATTTGACGTTGTTGTTGTTGTTGTTTATTTGATGTTGTTGTTGTTGTTGTTGACATTGTTGTTGTTGTTTATTTGACGTTGCTGTTGTTGTTGTTGTTTATTTGACATTGTTGTTGTTGTTGTTCATTTGACGTTGTTGTTGTTGTTTATTTGACGTTGACGTTGTTGTTGTTGTTTATTTTACGTTGTTTTTGTCATTGTTTTTGTTGTTTATTTGACGTTGTTATTGTTGTTGTTTATTTGACGTTGTTGTTGTTGTTGTTTATTTGACATTGTTATTGTTGTTGACGTTGTTGTTGTTGTTGTTTATTTGACGTTGTTATTGTTGTTGTTGTTTATTTGACATTGTTGTTGTTGTTGTTATTATTTATTTGACATTGTTGTTGTTGTTGTTGTTATTGTTGTTGTTGTTGTTGTTGTTGTTGTTATTTATTTGACGTTGTTGTTGTTATTGTTTATTTGAAGTTGTTGTTGTTGTTTATTTGACGTTGTTGTTGTTGTTTATTTGACGTTGTTGTTGTTGTTGACGTTGTTGTTGTTGTTTTTATTTATTTGACGTTGTTGTTGTTATTGTTGTTGTTGTTGTTGATGTTGTTGTTGTTGTTGTTTATCTGACATTGTTGTTGTTGTTGTTGTTGACGTTGTTGGTGTTGTTGTTTATTTGACGTTGTTGTTGTTGTTGTTTATTTGACGTTGTTTTAATTGTTGTTTATTTTTTGACGTTGTTGTTGTTGTTGTTTATTTGACGTTGTTTTTATTGTTTATTTGACATTGTTGTTGTTGTTGTTGGTGGTGGTTATTTGACGTTGTTGTTGTTGTTATTGTTGTTGTTTATTTGACGTTGTTGTTGTTGTTTAT
>OX451739.1:460675387-460810387 GCA_948472305.1 Vicia faba | reverse complement strand
TGTCATTGTTTTTGTTGTTTATTTGACGTTGTTATTGTTGTTGTTTATTTGACGTTGTTGTTGTTGTTGTTGTTTATTTGACATTGTTATTGTTGTTGCTGTTTATTTGACGATGTTGTTGTTGTTGTTGTTTATTTGACGTTGTTGTTGTTGTTGACGTTGTTGTTGTTGTTGTTATTTATTTGACATTGTTGTTGTTGTTATTGTTGTTGTTGTTGTTGTTGTTATTTATTTGACGTTGTTGTTGTTATTGTTTATTTGACGTTGATGTTTATTTGACATTGTTGTTGTTGTTGTTGACGTTGTTGTTGTTGTTTATTTGATGTTGTTGTTGTTGACGTTTTTGTTGTTGTTGTTGTTTATTTGACATTGTTGTTGTTGTTGTTTATTTGACGTTGTTGTTGTTGTTGTTTATTTGACGGTGTTGTTGTTGTTATTTATTTGATGTTGTTGTTATTGTTGTTTATTTGACGTTGTTTTTGTCATTGTTTTTGTTGTTTATTTGACGTTGTTATTATTGTAGTTTATTTGACGTTGTTGTTGTTGTTGTTGTTGTTTATTTGACGTTGTTGTTGTTGTTGTTTATTTGACGTTGTTGTTGTTGTTGACGTTGTTGTTGTTGTTTTTATTTATTTGACGTTGTTGTTGTTATTGTTGTTGTTGTTGTTTATTTGACGTTGTTGTTGTTGTTGTTGTTTATTTGACGTTGTTGTTGTTTATATGACATTGTTGTTGTTGTTATTGTTTATTTGACGTTGTTGTTGTTTATTTGACGTTGTTGTTGTTGTTGTTGACGTTGTTTTTGTTGTTGTTGTTTATTTGACGTTGTTGTTGTTGTTGACGTTTTTGTTGTTGTTGTTGTTGTTTATTTGACGTTGTTGTTGTTGTTGTTTATTTGACGTTGTTGTTGTTGTTGTTGTTTATTTGACGGTGTTGTTGTTATTGTTGTTTATTTGAAGTTGTTGTTGTTGTTTATTTGACGTTGTTGTTATTGTTGACGTTGTTGTTGTTGTTTATTTGACGTTGTTGTTGTTGACGTTGTTGTTGTTGTTTATTTGACGTTTTTGTTGTTGTTGACGTTGTTGTTGTTGTTTATTTGACATTGTTATTGTTGTTGACATTGTTGTTGTTGTTTATTTGACGTTGTTGTTGTTGTTGACATAGTTATTGTTGTTGTTTATTTCACGTTGTTGATTTTGTTGACGTTGTTGTTTATTTGACGTTGTTGTTGTTGTTGTTTATTTGACGCTGTTGTTGTTGTTGACATTGTTGTTGTTGTTGTTCTTTATTTGACGTCGTTGTTGTTGTTTATTTGACAGTGTTGTTGTTGTTGACGTTGTTGTTGTTGTTTATATGACATTGTTGTTGTTGTTGTTGACGTTGTTGGTGTTGTTTTTTATTTGACGTTGTTGTTGTTGTTATTGTTTATTTGACGTTGTTGTTGTTAGTTATTTGACGTTGTTGTTGTTAGTTATTTGACGTTGTTGTTGTTGTTGACGTTGTTGTTGTTGTTTATTTGACGTTGTTGTTGTTGTTGACATTTTTGTTGTTGTTGTTGTTTATTTGACGTTGTTGTTGTTGACGTTGTTATTGTTGTTGTTGTTGTTTATTTGACGTTGTTGTTGTTGTTGTTGACATAGTTTTGTTGTTGTTTGTTTGACGTTGTTGTTGTTGTTATTGACGTTGTTGTTGTTGTTGTTGTTTATTTGACGTTGTTGTTGTTATTGACATTGTTGTTGTTGTTGTTTATTTGACGTTGTTGTTGTTTTTGTTGTTGTTTATTTGACATTGTTGTTGTTGTTGTTGTTCATTTGACGTTGTTGTTGTTGGTTATTTGACGTTGACGTTGTTGTTGTTGTTGTTTATTTGACGTTGTTTTTGTCATTGTTTTTGTTGTTTATTTGACGTTGTTATTGTTGTTGTTTATTTGACGTTGTTGTTGTTGTTATTTATTTGACATTGTTATTGTTGTTGACGTTGTTGTTGTTGTTGTTTATTTGACTATGTTGTTGTTGTTGTTGTTTATTTGACGTTGTTGTTGTTGTTGACGTTGTTGTTGTTGTTGTTATTTATTTGACATTGTTGTTGTTGTTATTGTTGTTGTTGTTGTTGTTGTTATTTATTTGACGTTGTTGTTGTTGTTATTGTTTATTTGACGTTGTTGTTTATTTGACATTGTTGTTGTTGTTGTTGTTGACGTTGTTGTTGTTGTTGTTTATTTGATGTTGTTGTTGACGTTTTTGTTGTTGTTGTTGTTGTTTATTTGACATTGTTGTTGTTGTTGTTTATTTGACGTTGTTGTTGTTGTTGTTTATTTGACGGTGTTGTTGTTGTTATTTATTTGACGTTGTTGTTATTGTTGTTTATTTGACGTTGTTGTTGTTGTTGTTTATTTGACGTTGTTTTTGTCATTGTTTTTGTTGTTTATTTGACGTTGTTATTATTGTTGTTTATTTGATGTTGTTGTTGTTGTTTATTTGACGTTGTTGTTGTTGTTGTTTATTTGACGTTGTTGTTGTTGTTGTTGTTTATTTGACGTTGTTGTTGTTGTTGACGTTGTTGTTGTTGTTTTTATTTATTTGACGTTGTTGTTGTTATTGTTGTTGTTGTTGTTTATTTGACGTTGTTGTTGTTGTTGTTGTTGTTTATTTGACGTTGTTGTTGTTTATATGACATTGTTGTTGTTGTTATTGTTTATTTGACATTGTTGTTGTTTATTTGACGTTGTTGTTGTTGTTGACGTTGTTGTTGTTGTTGTTTATTTGACGTTGTTGTTGTTGTTGTTGACGTTTTTGTTGTTGTTGTTGTTGTTTATTTGACGTTGTTATTGTTGTTGTTTATTTGACATTGTTGTTGTTGTTGTTGTTTATTTGACGGTGTTGTTGTTGTTGTTGACGTTGTTGTTGTTGTTGTTTATTTGACGTTGTTGTTGTTGTTGACGTTTTTGTTGTTGTTGTTGTTGTTGTTTATTTGACGTTGTTGTTATTGTTGTTTATTTGACGTTGTTGTTGTTGACGTTGTTATTGTTGTTGTTGTTGTTTATTTGACGTTGTTGTTGTTGTTGTTGACATAGTTTTGTTGTTGTTTGTTTGACGTTGTTGTTGTTGTTATTGACGTTGTTGTTTATTTGACGTTGTTGTTGTTGTTTATTTGACGTTGTTGTTGTTGTTGTTGACATTGTTGTTGTTGTTGTTTATTTGACGTTGTTGTTGTTTTTGTTGTTGTTTATTTGACATTGTTGTTGTTGTTGTTCATTTGACGTTGTTGTTGTTGGTTATTTGACGTTGACGTTGTTGTTGTTGTTGTTTATTTGACGTTGTTTTTGTCATTGTTTTTGTTGTTTATTTGACGTTGTTATTGTTGTTGTTTATTTGACGTTGTTGTTGTTGTTGTTTATTGGACATTGTTATTGTTGTTGACGTTGTTGTTGTTGCTGTTTATTTGACGATGTTGTTGTTGTTGTTGTTGTTTATTTGACGTTGTTGTTGTTGACGTTGTTGTTGTTGTTGTTATTTATTTGACATTGTTGTTGTTGTTATTGTTGTTGTTGTTGTTGTTGTTATTTATTTGACGTTGTTGTTGTTATTGTTTATTTGACGTTGTTGTTTATTTGACATTGTTGTTGTTGTTGTTGTTGACGTTGTTGTTGTTGTTTATTTGATGTTGTTGTTGTTGACGTTTTTGTTGTTGTTGTTGTTTATTTGACATTGTTGTTGTTGTTGTTTATTTGACGTTGTTGTTGTTGTTGTTTATTTGACGGTGTTGTTGTTGTTATTTATTTGATGTTGTTGTTATTGTTGTTTATTTGACGTTGTTGTTGTTGTTGTTGTTTATTTGACGTTGTTTTTGTCATTGTTTTTGTTGTTTATTTGACGTTGTTATTATTGTTGTTTATTTGACGTTGTTGTTGTTGTTGTTGTTTATTTGACGTTGTTGTTGTTGTTTATTTGACGTTGTTGTTGTTGTTTATTTGACGTTGTTGTTGTTGTTGACGTTGTTGTTGTTGTTTTTATTTATTTGACGTTGTTGTTGTTATTGTTGTTGTTGTTGTTTATTTGACGTTGTTGTTGTTGTTGTTGTTTATTTGACGTTGTTGTTGTTTATATGACATTGTTGTTGTTGTTATTGTTTATTTGACGTTGTTGTTGTTTATTTGACGTTGTTGTTGTTGTTGTTGTTGACGTTGTTGTTGTTGTTGTTGTTTATTTGACGTTGTTGTTGTTGTTGACGTTTTTGTTGTTGTTGTTGTTTATTTGACGTTGTTGTTGTTGTTGTTTATTTGACGTTGTTGTTGTTGTTGTTGTTGTTTATTTGACGGTGTTGTTGTTAGTGTTGTTTATTTGAAGTTGTTGTTGTTGTTTATTTGACGTTGTTGTTATTGTTGACGTTGTTGTTGTTGTTTATTTGACGTTGTTGTTGTTGACGTTGTTGTTGTTGTTTATTTGACGTTTTTGTTGTTGTTGACGTTGTTGTTGTTGTTTATTTGACATTGTTATTGTTGTTGACATTGTTGTTGTTGTTTATTTGACGTTGTTGTTGTTGTTGACATAGTTATTGTTGTTGTTTATTTCACGTTGTTGATTTTGTTGACGTTGTTGTTTATTTGACGTTGTTGTTGTTGTTGTTTATTTGACGCTGTTGTTGTTGTTGACATTGTTGTTGTTGTTGTTCTTTATTTGACGTCGTTGTTGTTGTTTATTTGACAGTGTTGTTGTTGTTGACGTTGTTGTTGTTGTTTATATGACATTGTTGTTGTTGTTGTTGTTGACGTTGTTGGTGTTGTTTTTTATTTGACGTTGGTGTTGTTGTTATTGTTTATTTGACGTTGTTGTTGTTAGTTATTTGACGTTGTTGTTGTTGTTGTTGACGTTGTTGTTGTTGTTGTTGTTTATTTGACGTTGTTGTTGTTGTTGACGTTTTTGTTGTTGTTGTTGTTGTTTATTTGACGTTGTTGTTGTTGTTGTTTATTTGACGTTGTTGTTGTTGATGTTGTTATTGTTGTTGTTGTTGTTTATTTGACGTTGTTGTTATTGTTGTTGACATAGTTTTGTTGTTGTTTGTTTGACGTTGTTGTTGTTGTTATTGACGTTGTTGTTTATTTGACGTTGTTGTTGTTATTGACATTGTTGTTGTTGTTGTTTATTTGACGTTGTTGTTGTTTTTGTTGTTGTTTATTTGACATTGTTGTTGTTGTTGTTCATTTGACGTTGTTGTTGTTGGTTATTTGACGTTGACGTTGTTGTTGTTGTTGTTGTTTATTTGACGTTGTTTTTGTCATTGTTTTTGTTGTTTATTTGACGTTGTTATTGTTGTTGTTTATTTGACGTAGTTGTTGTTGTTGTTGTTGTTTATTTGACATTGTTGTTGTTATTCATTTGACGTTGTTGTTGTTGTTTATTTGACGTTGACGTTGTTGTTGTTGTTGTTTATTTGACGTTGTTTTTGTCATTGTTTTTGTTGTTTATTTGACGTTGTTATTGTTGTTGTTTATTTGACGTTGTTGTTGTTGTTGTTTATTTGACATTGTTGTTGTTGTTGACGTTGTTGTTGTTGTTATTATTTATTTGACATTGTTGTTGTTATTGTTGTTGTTGTTGTTGTTATTATTATTTATTTGACGTTGTTGTTGTTGTTGTTATTGTTTATTTGACGTTGTTGTTGTTGTTGTTGACGTTGTTGTTGTTGTTTATTTGATGTTGTTGTTGACGTTTTTGTTGTTGTTGTTGTTGTTGTTGTTTATTTGATATTGTTGTTGTTGTTGTTGTTGTTTATTTGACGGTGTTGTTGTTGTTATTTATTTGACGTTGTTGTTATTGTTGTTTATTTGACGTTGTTGTTGTAGTTGTTTATTTGACGTTGTTTTTGTCATTGTTTTTGTTGTTTATTTGACGTTGTTATTATTGTTGTTTATTTGACGCTGTTGTTGTTGTTGTTGTTGTTGTTTATTTGACGTTGTTGTTGTTGTTGTTGTTGACGTTGTTGTTGTTGTTTCTTTGACGTTGTTGTTGTTGTTTATTTGACGTTGTTGTTGTTGTTGTTGTTGTTGTTATTTATTTGACGTTGTTGTTGTTATTGTTGTTGTTGTTGTTGTTTATTTGACGTTGTTGTTGTTTATATGACATTGTTGTTGTTGTTATTGTTTATTTGACGTTGTTGTTGTTGTTTATTTGACGTTGTTGTTGTTGTTGTTGACGTTGTTGTTGTTGTTGTTTATTTGACGTTGTTGTTGTTGTTGACGTTTTTGTTGTTGTTGTTGTTGTTTATTTGACGTTGTTGTTATTGTTGTTTATTTGACATTGTTGTTGTTGACGTTGTTATTGTTGTTGTTGTTGTTTATTTGACGTTGTTGTTGTTGTTGTTGACATAGTTTTGTTGTTGTTTGTTTGACGTTGTTGTTGTTGTTATTGACGTTGTTGTTTATTTGACGTTGTTGTTGTTGTTTATTTGACGTTGTTGTTGTTGTTGTTGTTGACATTGTTGTTGTTGTTGTTTATTTGACGTTGTTATTGTTTTTGTTGTTGTTTATTTGACATTGTTGTTGTTGTTGTTCATTTGACGTTGTTGTTGTTGGTTATTTGACGTTGACGTTGTTGTTGTTGTTGTTTATTTGACGTTGTTTTTGTCATTGTTTTTGTTGTTTATTTGACGTTGTTATTGTTGTTGTTTATTTGACGTTGTTGTTGTTGTTGTTGTTTATTTGACATTGTTATTGTTGTTGACGTTGTTGTTGTTGCTGTTTATTTGACGATGTCGTTGTTGTTGTTGTTTATTTGACGTTGTTGTTGTTGTTGACGTTGTTGTTGTTGTTGTTATTTATTTGACATTGTTGTTGTTGTTATTGTTGTTGTTGTTGTTGTTGTTATTTATTTGACGTTGTTGTTGTTATTGTTTATTTGACGTTGATGTTTATTTGACATTGTTGTTGTTGTTGTTGTTGACGTTGTTGTTGTTGTTTATTTGATGTTGTTGTTGTTGACGTTTTTGTTGTTGTTGTTGTTTATTTGACATTGTTGTTGTTGTTGTTTATTTGACGTTGTTGTTGTTGTTGTTTATTTGACGGTGTTATTGTTGTTATTTATTTGATGTTGTTGTTATTGTTGTTTATTTGACGTTGTTTTTGTCATTGTTTTTGTTGTTTATTTGACGTTGTTATTATTGTAGTTTATTTGACGTTGTTGTTGTTGTTGTTGTTGTTTATTTGACGTTGTTGTTGTTGTTGTTTATTTGACGTTGTTGTTGTTGTTGACGTTGTTGTTGTTGTTTTTATTTATTTGACGTTGTTGTTGTTATTGTTGTTGTTGTTGTTTATTTGACGTTGTTGTTGTTGTTGTTGTTTATTTGACGTTGTTGTTGTTTATATGACATTGTTGTTGTTGTTATTGTTTATTTGACGCTGTTGTTGTTTATTTGACGTTGTTGTTGTTGTTGTTGACGTTGTTTTTGTTGTTGTTGTTTATTTGACGTTGTTGTTGTTGTTGACGTTTTTGTTGTTGTTGTTGTTGTTTATTTGACGTTGTTGTTGTTGTTGTTTATTTGACGTTGTTGTTGTTGTTGTTGTTGTTTATTTGACGGTGTTGTTGTTATTGTTGTTTATTTGAAGTTGTTGTTGTTGTTTATTTGACGTTGTTGTTATTGTTGACGTTGTTGTTGTTGTTTATTTGACGTTGTTGTTGTTGACGTTGTTGTTGTTGTTTATTTGACGTTTTTGTTGTTGTTGACGTTGTTGTTGTTGTTTATTTGACATTGTTATTGTTGTTGACATTGTTGTTGTTGTTTATTTGACGTTGTTGTTGTTGTTGACATAGTTATTGTTGTTGTTTATTTCACGTTGTTGATTTTGTTGACGTTGTTGTTTATTTGACGTTGTTGTTGTTGTTGTTTATTTGACGCTGTTGTTATTGTTGACATTGTTGTTGTTGTTGTTCTTTATTTGACGTCGTTGTTGTTGTTTATTTGACAGTGTTGTTGTTGTTGACGTTGTTGTTGTTGTTTATATGACATTGTTGTTGTTGTTGTTGTTGACGTTGTTGGTGTTGTTTTTTATTTGACGTTGTTGTTGTTGTTATTGTTTATTTGACGTTGTTGTTGTTAGTTATTTGACGTTGTTGTTGTTGTTGACGTTGTTGTTGTTGTTGTTTATTTGACGTTGTTGTTGTTGTTGACATTTTTGTTGTTGTTGTTGTTGTTGTTTATTTGACGTTGTTGTTGTTGACGTTGTTATTGTTGTTGTTGTTGTTTATTTGACGTTGTTGTTGTTGTTGTTGACATAGTTTTGTTGTTGTTTGTTTGACGTTGTTGTTGTTATTGACGTTGTTGTTGTTGTTGTTGTTGTTTATTTGACGTTGTTGTTGTTATTGACATTGTTGTTGTTGTTGTTTATTTGACGTTGTTGTTGTTTTTGTTGTTGTTTATTTGACATTGTTGTTGTTGTTGTTCATTTGACGTTGTTGTTGTTGGTTATTTGACGTTGACGTTGTTGTTGTTGTTGTTTATTTGACGTTGTTTTTGTCATTGTTTTTGTTGTTTATTTGACGTTGTTATTGTTGTTGTTTATTTGACGTTGTTGTTGTTGTTATTTATTTGACATTGTTATTGTTGTTGACGTTGTTGTTGTTGTTGTTTATTTGACGATGTTGTTGTTGTTGTTGTTGTTTATTTGACGTTGTTGTTGTTGTTGTTGACGTTGTTGTTGTTGTTGTTATTTATTTGACATTGTTGTTGTTGTTATTGTTGTTGTTGTTGTTGTTATTTATTTGACGTTGTTGTTGTTGTTATTGTTTATTTGACGTTGTTGTTTATTTGACATTGTTGTTGTTGTTGTTGTTGACGTTGTTGTTGTTGTTGTTTATTTGATGTTGTTGTTGACGTTTTTGTTGTTGTTGTTGTTGTTTATTTGACATTGTTGTTGTTGTTGTTTATTTCACGTTGTTGTTGTTGTTGTTTATTTGACGGTGTTGTTGTTGTTATTTATTTGACGTTGTTGTTGTTGTTGTTTATTTGACGTTGTTTTTGTCATTGTTTTTGTTGTTTATTTGACGTTGTTATTATTGTTGTTTATTTGACGTTGTTGTTGTTGTTGTTTATTTGACGTTGTTGTTGTTGTTGTTTATTTGACGTTGTTGTTGTTGTTGTTGTTTATTTGACGTTGTTGTTGTTGTTGACGTTGTTGTTGTTGTTTTTATTTATTTGACGTTGTTGTTGTTATTGTTGTTGTTGTTGTTTATTTGACGTTGTTGTTGTTGTTTATTTGACGTTGTTGTTGTTTATATGACATTGTTGTTGTTGTTATTGTTTATTTGACATTGTTGTTGTTTATTTGATTTTGTTGTTGTTGTTGACGTTGTTGTTGTTGTTGTTTATTTGACGTTGTTGTTGTTGTTGACGTTTTTGTTGTTGTTGTTGTTGTTTATTTGACGTTGTTGTTGTTGTTGTTTATTTGACGTTGTTGTTGTTGTTGTTGTTTATTTGACGGTGTTGTTGTTGTTGTTGACGTTGTTGTTGTTGTTGTTTATTTGACGTTGTTGTTGTTGTTGACGTTTTTGTTGTTGTTGTTGTTGTTGTTTATTTGACGTTGTTGTTATTGTTGTTTATTTGACGTTGTTGTTGTTGACGTTGTTATTGTTGTTGTTGTTGTTTATTTGACGTTGTTGTTGTTGTTGTTGACATAGTTTTGTTGTTGTTTGTTTGACGTTGTTGTTGTTGTTATTGACGTTGTTGTTTATTTGACGTTGTTGTTGTTGTTTATTTGACGTTGTTGTTGTTGTTGTTGTTGACATTGTTGTTGTTGTTGTTTATTTGACGTTGTTGTTGTTTTTGTTGTTGTTTATTTGACATTGTTGTTGTTGTTGTTCATTTGACGTTGTTGTTGTTGGTTATTTGACGTTGACGTTGTTGTTGTTGTTGTTGTTTATTTGACGTTGTTTTTGTCATTGTTTTTGTTGTTTATTTGACGTTGTTATTGTTGTTGTTTATTTGACGTTGTTGTTGTTGTTGTTTATTGGACATTGTTATTGTTGTTGACGTTGTTGTTGTTGCTGTTTATTTGACGATGTTGTTGTTGTTGTTGTTTATTTGACGTTGTTGTTGTTGACGTTGTTGTTGTTGTTATTATTTATTTGACATTGTTGTTGTTGTTATTGTTGTTGTTGTTGTTGTTGTTATTTATTTGACGTTGTTGTTGTTATTGTTTATTTGACGTTGTTGTTTATTTGACATTGTTGTTGTTGTTGTTGTTGACGTTGTTGTTGTTGTTTATTTGATGTTGTTGTTGTTGACGTTTTTGTTGTTGTTGTTGTTTATTTGACATTGTTGTTGTTGTTGTTTATTTGACGTTGTTGTTGTTGTTGTTTATTTGACGGTGTTGTTGTTGTTATTTATTTGATGTTGTTGTTATTGTTGTTTATTTGACGTTGTTGTTGTTGTTGTTGTTGTTGTTGTTGTTTATTTGACGTTGTTTTTGTCATTGTTTTTGTTGTTTATTTGACGTTGTTATTATTGTTGTTTATTTGACGTTGTTGTTGTTGTTGTTGTTTATTTGACGTTGTTGTTGTTGTTTATTTGACGTTGTTGTTGTTGTTTATTTGACGTTTTTGTTGTTGTTGACGTTGTTGTTGTTGTTTTTATTTATTTGACGTTGTTGTTGTTATTGTTGTTGTTGTTGTTTATTTGACGTTGTTGTTGTTGTTGTTGTTGTTTATTTGACGTTGTTGTTGTTTATATGACATTGTTGTTGTTATTGTTTATTTGACGTTGTTGTTGTTTATTTGACGTTGTTGTTGTTGTTGTTGTTGACGTTGTTGTTGTTGTTGTTTATTTGACGTTGTTGTTGTTGTTGACGTTTTTGTTGTTGATGTTGTTTATTTGACGTTGTTGTTGTTGTTGTTTATTTGACGTTGTTGTTGTTGTTGTTGTTGTTGTTTATTTGATGGTGTTGTTGTTATTGTTGTTTATTTGAAGTTGTTGTTGTTGTTTATTTGACGTTGTTGTTATTGTTGACGTTGTTGTTGTTGTTTATTTGACGTTGTTGTTGTTGACGTTGTTGTTGTTGTTTATTTGACGTTTTTGTTGTTGTTGACGTTGTTGTTGTTGTTTATTTGACATTGTTATTGTTGTTGACATTGTTGTTGTTGTTGTTTATTTGACGTTGTTGTTGTTGTTGACATAGTTATTGTTGTTGTTTATTTCACGTTGTTGATTTTGTTGACGTTGTTGTTTATTTGAAGTTGTTGTTGTTGTTGTTTATTTGACGCGGTTGTTGTTGTTGACATTGTTGTTGTTGTTGTTCTTTATTTGACGTCGTTGTTGTTGTTTATTTGACAGTGTTGTTGTTGTTGACGTTGTTGTTGTTGTTTATATGACATTGTTGTTGTTGTTGTTGTTGACGTTGTTGGTGTTGTTTTTTATTTGACGTTGGTGTTGTTGTTATTGTTTATTTGACGTTGTTGTTGTTAGTTATTTGACGTTGTTGTTGTTGTTGTTGACGTTGTTGTTGTTGTTGTTGTTTATTTGACGTTGTTGTTGTTGTTGACGTTTTTGTTGTTGTTTTTGTTGTTTATTTGACGTTGTTGTTGTTGTTGTTTATTTGACGTTGTTGTTGTTGATGTTGTTATTGTTGTTGTTGTTGTTTATTTGACGTTGTTGTTGTTGTTGTTGACATAGTTTTGTTGTTGTTTGTTTGACGTTGTTGTTGTTGTTATTGACGTTGTTGTTTATTTGACGTTGTTGTTGTTATTGACATTGTTGTTGTTGTTGTTTATTTGACGTTGTTGTTGTTTTTGTTGTTGTTTATTTGACATTGTTGTTGTTGTTGTTCATTTGACGTTGTTGTTGTTGGTTATTTGACGTTGACGTTGTTGTTGTTGTTGTTGTTTATTTGACGTTGTTTTTGTCATTGTTTTTGTTGTTTATTTGACGTTGTTATTGTTGTTGTTTATTTGACGTAGTTGTTGTTGTTATTTATTTGACATTGTTATTGTTGTTGACGTTGTTGTTGTTGTTTATTATTTGACGATGTTGTTGTTGTTGTTGTTGTTTATATGACGTTGTTGTTGTTGTTGACGTTGTTGTTGTTGTTGTTATTTATTTGACATTGTTGTTGTTGTTATTGTTGTTGTTGTTGTTGTTGTTATTTATTTGACGTTGTTGTCGTTGTTATTGTTTATTTGACGTTGTTGTTTATTTGGCATTGTTGTTGTTATTGTTGTTGACGTTGTTGTTGTTGTTGTTTATTTGATGTTGTTGTTGACGTTTTTGTTGTTGTTGTTGTTGTTTATTTGACATTGTTGTTGTTGTTTTTTATTTGACGTTGTTGTTGTTGTTGTTTATTTGACGGTGTTGTTGTTGTTATTTATTTGACGTTGTTGTTATTGTTGTTTATTTGACGTTGTTGTTGTTGTTGTTTATTTGACGTTGTTTTTGTCATTGTTTTTGTTGTTTATTTGACGTTGTTATTATTGTTGTTTATTTGACGTTGTTGTTGTTGTTGTTTATTTGACGTTGTTGTTGTTGTTGTTTATTTGACGTTGTTGTTGTTGTTGTTGTTTATTTGACGTTGTTGTTGTTGTTGACGTTGTTGTTGTTGTTGTTTTTATTTATTTGACGTTGTTGTTGTTATTGTTGTTGTTGTTGTTTATTTGACGTTGTTGTTGTTGTTGTTGTTGTTTATTTGACGTTGTTGTTGTTTATATGACATTGTTGTTGTTGTTATTGTTTATTTGACATTGTTGTTGTTTATTTGACGTTGTTGTTGTTGTTGACGTTGTTGTTGTTGTTGTTTATTTGACGTTGTTGTTGTTGTTGACGTTTTTGTTGTTGTTGTTGTTGTTTATTTGACGTTGTTGTTGTTGTTGTTTATTTGACGTTGTTGTTGTTGTTGTTGTTGTTTATTTGACGGTGTTGTTGTTGTTGTTGACGTTGTTGTTGTTGTTGTTTATTTGACGTTGTTGCTGTTGTTGACGTTTTTGTTGTTGTTGTTGTTGTTGTTTATTTGACGTTGTTGTTATTGTTGTTTATTTGACGTTGTTGTTGTTGACGTTGTTATTGTTGTTGTTGTTGTTTATTTGACGTTGTTGTTGTTGTTGTTGACATAGTTTTGTTGTTGTTTGTTTGACGTTGTTGTTGTTGTTATTGACATTGTTGTTTATTTGACGTTGTTGTTGTTGTTTATTTGACGTTGTTGTTGTTGTTGTTGACATTGTTGTTGTTGTTGTTTATTTGACGTTGTTGTTGTTTTTGTTGTTGTTTATTTGACATTGTTGTTGTTGTTGTTCATTTGACGTTGTTGTTGTTGGTTATTTCACGTTGACGTTGTTGTTGTTGTTGTTTATTTGACGTTGTTTTTGTCATTGTTTTTGTTGTTTATTTGACGTTGTTATTGTTGTTGTTTATTTGACGTTGTTGTTGTTGTTGTTTATTGGACATTGTTATTGTTGTTGACGTTGTTGTTGTTGCTGTTTATTTGACGATGTTGTTGTTGTTGTTGTTTATTTGACGTTGTTGTTGTTGACGTTGTTGTTGTTGTTGTTATTTATTTGACATTGTTGTTGTTGTTATTGTTGTTGTTGTTGTTGTTGTTATTTATTTGACGTTGTTGTTGTTATTGTTTATTTGACGTTGTTGTTTATTTGACATTGTTGTTGTTGTTGTTGTTGACGTTGTTGTTGTTGTTTATTTGATGTTGTTGTTGTTGACGTTTTTGTTGTTGTTGTTGTTTATTTGACATTGTTGTTGTTGTTGTTTATTTGACGTTGTTGTTGTTGTTGTTTATTTGACGGTGTTGTTGTTGTTATTTATTTGATGTTGTTGTTATTGTTGTTTATTTGACGTTGTTGTTGTTGTTGTTGTTGTTTATTTGACGTTGTTTTTGTCATTGTTTTTGTTGTTTATTTGACGTTGTTATTATTGTTGTTTATTTGACGTTGTTGTTGTTGTTGTTTATTTGACGTTGTTGTTGTTGTTTATTTGACGTTGTTGTTGTTGTTTATTTGACGTTGTTGTTGTTGTTGACGTTGTTGTTGTTGTTTTTATTTATTTGACGTTGTTGTTGTTATTGTTGTTGTTGTTGTTTATTTGACGTTGTTGTTGTTGTTGTTTATTTGACGTTGTTGTTGTTTATATGACATTGTTGTTGTTGTTATTGTTTATTTGACGTTGTTGTTGTTTATTTGACGTTGTTGTTGTTGTTGTTGTTGACGTTGTTGTTGTTGTTGTTTATTTGACGTTGTTGTTGTTGTTGACGTTTTTGTTGTTGTTGTTGTTTATTTGACGTTGTTGTTGTTGTTGTTTATTTGACGTTGTTGTTGTTGTTGTTGTTGTTGTTGTTTATTTGACGGTGTTGTTGTTATTGTTGTTTATTTGAAGTTGTTGTTGTTGTTTATTTGACGTTGTTGTTATTGTTGACGTTGTTGTTGTTGTTTATTTGACGTTGTTGTTGTTGACGTTGTTGTTGTTGTTTATTTGACGTTTTTGTTGTTGTTGACGTTGTTGTTGTTATTTATTTGACATTGTTATTGTTGTTGACATTGTTGTTGTTGTTTATTTGACGTTGTTGTTGTTGTTGACATAGTTATTGTTGTTGTTTATTTCACGTTGTTGATTTTGTTGACGTTGTTGTTTATTTGACGTTGTTGTTGTTGTTGTTTATTTGACGCTGTTGTTGTTGTTGACATTGTTGTTGTTGTTGTTCTTTATTTGACGTCGTTGTTGTTGTTTATTTGACAGTGTTGTTGTTGTTGACGTTGTTGTTGTTGTTTATATGACATTGTTGTTGTTGTTGTTGTTGACGTTGTTGGTGTTGTTTTTTATTTGACGTTGGTGTTGTTGTTATTGTTTATTTGACGTTGTTGTTGTTAGTTATTTGACGTTGTTGTTGTTGTTGTTGTTGACGTTGTTGTTGTTGTTGTTTATTTGACGTTGTTGTTGTTGTTGACGTTTTTGTTGTTGTTGTTGTTGTTTATTTGACGTTGTTGTTGTTGTTGTTTATTTGACGTTGTTGTTGTTGATGTTGTTATTGTTGTTGTTGTTGTTTATTTGACGTTGTTGTTGTTGTTGTTGACATAGTTTTGTTGTTGTTTGTTTGACGTTGTTGTTGTTGTTATTGACGTTGTTGTTTATTTGATGTTGTTGTTTTTATTGACATTGTTGTTGTTGTTGTTTATTTGACGTTGTTGTTGTTTTTGTTGTTGTTTATTTGACATTGTTGTTGTTGTTCATTTGACGTTGTTGTTGTTGGTTATTTGACGTTGACGTTGTTGTTGTTGTTGTTGTTTATTTGACGTTGTTTTTGTCATTGTTTTTGTTGTTTATTTGACGTTGTTATTGTTGTTGTTTATTTGACGTAGTTGTTGTTGTTATTTATTTGACATTGTTATTGTTGTTGACGTTGTTGTTGTTGTTTATTATTTGACGATGTTGTTGTTGTTGTTGTTGTTTATATGACGTTGTTGTTGTTGTTGACGTTGTTGTTGTTGTTGTTATTTATTTGACATTGTTGTTGTTGTTATTGTTGTTGTTGTTGTTGTTGTTATTTATTTGACGTTGTTGTTGTTGTTATTGTTTATTTGACGTTGTTGTTTATTTGGCATTGTTGTTGACGTTTTTGTTGTTGTTGTTGTTGTTTATTTGACATTGTTGTTGTTGTTGTTTATTTGACGTTGTTGTTGTTGTTGTTTATTTGACGGTGTTGTTGTTGTTATTTATTTGATGTTGTTGTTATTGTTGTTTATTTGACGTTGTTGTTGTTGTTGTTTATTTGAGGTTGTTTTTGTCATTGTTTTTGTTGTTTATTTGACGTTGTTATTATTGTTGTTTATTTGACGTTGTTGTTGTTGTTGTTGTTGTTTATTTGACGTTGTTGTTGTTGTTGTTTATTTGACGTTGTTCTTGTTGTTGTTTATTTGACGTTGTTGTTGTTGTTGACGTTGTTGTTGTTGTTTTTATTTATTTGACGTTGTTGTTGTTATTGTTGTTGTTGTTGTTTATTTGACGTTGTTGTTGTTGTTGTTGTTTATTTGACGTTGTTGTTGTTTATATGACATTGTTGTTGTTGTTATTGTTTATTTGACATTGTTGTTGTTTATTTGACGTTGTTGTTGTTGTTGACGTTGTTCTTGTTGTTGTTCATTTGACGTTGTTGTTGTTGGTTATTTGACGTTGACGTTGTTGTTGTTGTTGTTTATTTGACGTTGTTTTTGTCATTGTTTTTGTTGTTTATTTGACGTTGTTATTGTTCTTGTTTATTTGACGTTGTTGTTGTTGTTGTTTATTTGACATTGTTATTGTTGTTGACGTTGTTGTTGTTGCTGTTTATTTGACGATGTTGTTGTTGTTGTTTATTTGACGTTGTTGTTGTTGTTGACGTTGTTGTTATTGTTGTTATTTATTTGACATTGTTGTTGTTGTTATTGTTGTTGTTGTTGTTGTTGTTATTTATTTGACGTTGTTGTTGTTATTGTTTATTTGACGTTGTTGTTTATTTGACATTGTTGTTGTTGTTGTTGTTGACGTTGTTGTTGTTGTTTATTTGATGTTGTTGTTGTTGACGTTTTTGTTGTTTTTGTTGTTTATTTGACATTGTTGTTGTTGTTGTTTATTTGACGTTGTTGTTGTTGTTTATTTGACGGTGTTGTTGTTGTTATTTATTTGATGTTGTTGTTATTGTTGTTTATTTGACGTTGTTGTTGTTGTTGTTGTTTATTTGACGTTGTTTTTGTCATTGTTTTTGTTGTTTATTTGACGTTGTTATTATTGTTGTTTATTTGACGTTGTTGTTGTTGTTGTTGTTTATTTGACGTTGTTGTTATTGTTTATTTGACGTTGTTGTTGTTGTTTATTTGACGTTGTTGTTGTTGTTGACGTTGTTGTTGTTGTTTTTATTTATTTGACGTTGTTGTTGTTATTGTTGTTGTTGTTGTTTATTTGACGTTGTTTTTGTTGTTGTTGTTTATTTGACGTTGTTGTTGTTTATATGACATTGTTGTTGTTGTTATTGTTTATTTGACGTTGTTGTTGTTTATTTGACGTTGTTGTTGTTGTTGTTGACGTTGTTGTTGTTGTTTATTTGACGTTGTTGTTGTTGACGTTTTTGTTGTTGTTGTTGTTGTTTATTTGAGGTTGTTGTTGTTGTTGTTTATTTGACGTTGTTGTTGTTGTTTATTTGACGGTGTTGTTGTTATTGTTGTTTATTTGAAGTTGTTGTTGTTGTTTATTTGACGTTGTTGTTATTGTTGACGTTGTTGTTGTTGTTTATTTGACGTTGTTGTTGTTGACGTTGTTGTTGTTGTTTATTTGACGTTTTTGTTGTTGTTGACCTTGTTGTTGTTGTTTATTTGACATTGTTATTGTTGTTGTTTATTTGACGTTGTTGTTGTTGTTGACATAGTTATTGTTGTTGTTTATTTCACGTTGTTGATTTTGTTGACGTTGTTGTTTATTTGACGTTGTTGTTGTTGTTGTTTATTTGACGTTGTTGTTGTTGTTGACATTGTTGTTGTTGTTGTTCTTTATTTGACGTCGTTGTTGTTGTTTATTTGACAGTGTTGTTGTTGTTGACGTTGTTGTTGTTCTTTATATGACATTGTTGTTGTTGTTGTTGTTGTTGACGTTGTTGGTGTTGTTTTTTATTTGACGTTGTTGTTGTTGTTATTGTTTATTTGACGTTGTTGTTGTTAGTTATTTGACGTTGTTGTTGTTGTTGTTGACGTTGTTGTTGTTGTTGTTTATTTGACGTTGTTGTTGTTGTTGACGTTTTTGTTGTTGTTGTTGTTGTTTATTTGACGTTGTTGTTGTTGTTGTTTATTTGACGTTGTTGTTGTTGACGTTGTTATTGTTGTTGTTGTTGTTTATTTGACGTTGTTGTTGTTGTTGTTGACATAGTTTTGTTGTTGTTTGTTTGACGTTGTTGTTGTTGTTATTGACGTTGTTGTTTATTTGACGTTGTTGTTGTTGTTGTTTATTTGACGTTGTTGTTGTTATTGACATTGTTGTTGTTGTTGTTTATTTGACGTTGTTGTTGTTTTTGTTGTTGTTTATTTGACATTGTTGTTGTTGTTGTTCATTTGACGTTGTTGTTGTTGGTTATTTGACGTTGACGTTGTTGTTGTTGTTGTTTATTTGACGTTGTTTTTGTCATTGTTTTTGTTGTTTATTTGACGTTGTTATTGTTGTTGTTTATTTGACGTAGTTGTTGTTGTTATTTATTTGACATTGTTATTGTTGTTGACGTTGTTGTTGTTGTTGTTTATTTGACGATGTTGTTGTTGTTGTTGTTTATTTGACGTTGTTGTTGTTGTTGACGTTGTTGTTGTTGTTGTTATTTATTTGACATTGTTGTTGTTGTTATTGTTGTTGTTGTTGTTGTTGTTATTATTTGACGTTGTTGTTGTTGTTATTGTTTATTTGACGTTGTTGTTTATTTGGCATTGTTGTTGTTGTTGTTGACGTTGTTTTTGTTGTTATTTATTTGATGTTGTTGTTGACGTTTTTGTTGTTGTTGTTGTTGTTTATTTGACATTGTTGTTGTTGTTGTTTATTTGACGTTGTTGTTGTTGTTGTTTATTTGACGGTGTTGTTGTTGTTATTTATTTGACGTTGTTGTTATTGTTGTTTATTTGACGTTGTTGTTGTTGTTGTTTATTTGACATTGTTTTTGTCATTGTTTTTGTTGTTTATTTGACGTTGTTATTATTGTTGTTTATTTGACGTTGTTGTTGTTGTTGTTGTTTATTTGACGTTGTTGTTGTTGTTGTTTATTTGACGTTGTTGTTGTTGTTGTTTATTTGACGTTGTTGTTGTTGTTGACGTTGTTGTTGTTGTTTTTATTTATTTGACGTTGTTGTTGTTATTGTTGTTGTTGTTGTTTATTTGACGTTGTTGTTGTTGTTGTTTATTTGACGTTGTTGTTGTTTATATGACATTGTTGTTGTTGTTATTGTTTATTTGACATTGTTGTTATTTATTTGACGTTGTTGTTGTTGTTGACGTTGTTATTGTTGTTGTTTATTTGACGTTGTTGACGTTTTTGTTGTTGTTGTTGTTGTTTATTTGACGTTGTTGTTGTTGTTGTTGTTTATTTGACGTTGTTGTTGTTGTTGTTGTTTATTTGACGGTGTTGTTGTTATTGTTGTTTATTTGAAGTTGTTGTTGTTGTTTATTTGACGTTGTTGTTATTGTTGACGTTGTTGTTATTGTTTATTTGATGTTGTTGTTGTTGACGTTGTTGTTGTTGTTTATTTGACGTTTTTGTTGTTGTTGATGTTGTTGTTGTTTATTTGACATTGTTATTGTTGTTGACATTGTTGTTGTTGTTTATTTGACGTTGTTGTTGTTGACATAGTTGTTGTTGTTGTTTATTTCACGTATTTGATTTTGTTGACGTTGTTGTTTATTTGACGTTGTTGTTGTTGTTTATTTGACGTTGTTGTTGTTGTTGACATTGTTGTTGTTGTTGTTCTTTATTTGACGTCGTTGTTGTTGTTTATTTGACATTGTTGTTGTTGTTGACGTTGTTGTTATTGTTTATATGACATTGTTGTTGTTGTTGTTGTTGACGTTGTTTGTGTTGTTGTTTATTTGACGTTGTTGTTGTTGTTGTTTATTTGACGTTGTTTTAATTGTTGTTGATTTTTTGACGTTGTTGTTGTTGTTTATTTGACGTTGTTTTTATTGTTTATTTGACGTTGTTGTTGTTATTTATTTGACGTTGTTGTTGTTGTTGTTGTTGTTTATTTGATTTTGTTGTTGTTGTTGTTTATTTGATGTTGGTGTTGTTGTTGTTATTTATTTGACGTTGTTGTTGTTGTTATTGTTTATATGACGTTGTTGTTGTTGTTTATTTGACGTTGTTATTGTTGTTTATTTGACGTTGTTTTTGTTATTTGACGTTGTTGTTGTTGTATTTGTTGTTGTTGTTGTTGCTTATTTGATGTTGTTGTTATTGTTGTTATTTATTTGACGTTGTTGTTGCTGTTGTTTATTTGACGTTGTTGTTGTTGTTGTTTATTTGACGTTGTTGTTGTTGTTTATTTGATGTTGTTGTTGACGTTATTGTTGTTGTTGTTGTTGTTGTTGTTTATTTGACGTTGTTGTTTTTGTTTATTTGACGTTGTTGTTGTTGTTGATATTTATTTGACGTTGTTGTCGTTGTTGTTTATTTGACGGTGTTGTTGTTGTTGTTGTTGTTGTTTATTTGACGTTGTTGTTGTTGACGTTGTTATTGTTGTTGTTGTTGTTTATTTGACGTTGTTGTTGTTGACATAGTTGTTGTTGTTGTTTGTTTGACGTTGTTGTTGTTGTTGTTATTGACGTTGTTGTTTATTTGACGTTGTTGTTGTTGTTTATTTGATGTTGTTGTTGTTGTTGACATTGTTGTTGTTGTTTATTTGATGTTGCTGTTGTTGTTGTTGTTTATTTGACATTGTTGTTGTTGTTGTTCATTTGACGTTGTTGTTGTTGTTTATTTGACGTTGACGTTGTTGTTGTTGTTTATTTGACATTGTTTTTGTCATTGTTTTTGTTGTTTATTTGACGTTGTTATTGTTGTTGTTTATTTGACGTTGTTGTTGTTGTTGTTGTTTATTTGACATTGTTATTGTTGTTGACGTTGTTGTTGTTGTTGTTTATTTGACGTTGTTATTGTTGTTGTTGTTTATTTGACGTTGTTGTTGTTGTTATTGTTGTTGTTGTTGTTGTTATTTATTTGACGTTGTTGTTGTTGTTATTGTTTATTTGACGTTGTTGTTGTTGTTTATTTGACGTTGTTGTTGTTTATTTGACGTTGTTGTTGTTGTTGACGTTGTTGTTGTTGTTTTTATTTATTTGACGTTGTTGTTGTTATTGTTGTTGTTGTTGTTGTTTATTTGACGTTGTTGTTGTTGTTGTTGTTGTTTATTTGACGTTGTTGTTGTTTATATGACATTGTTGTTGTTGTTATTGTTTATTTGACGTTGTTGTTGTTTATTTGACGTTGTTGTTGTTGTTGACGTTGTTGTTGTTGTTGTTTATTTGACGTTGTTGTTGTTGACGTTTTTGTTGTTGTTGTTGTTGTTTATTTGACGTTGTTGTTGTTGTTGTTTATTTGACGTTGTTGTTGTTGTTGTTGTTTATTTGACGGTGTTGTTGTTATTGTTGTTTATTTGAAGTTGTTGTTATTGTTTATTTGACGTTGTTGTTATTGTTGACGTTGTTGTTGTTGTTTATTTGACGTTGTTGTTGTTGACGTTGTTGTTGTTGTTTATTTGACGTTGTTGTTGTTGTTGACGTTGTTGTTGTTGTTTATTTGACATTGTTATTGTTGTTGACATTGTTGTTGTTGTTTATTTGACGTTGTTGTTGTTGTTGACATAGTTGTTGTTGTTGTTCATTTCACATTGTTGATTTTGTTGACGTTGTTGTATATTTGACGTTGTTGTTGTTGTTGTTTATTTGACGCTGTTGTTGTTGTTGACATTGTTGTTGTTGTTGTTCTTTATTTGACGTCGTTATTGTTGTTTATTTGACATTGTTGTTGTTGTTGACGTTGTTGTTGTTGTTTATATGACATTGTTGTTGTTGTTGTTGTTGACGTTGTTGGTGTTGTTGTTTATTTGACGTTGTTGTTGTTGTTGTTTATTTGACGTTGTTTTAATTGTTGTTTATTTTTTGACGTTGTTGTTGTTGTTTATTTGACGTTGTTTTTATTGTTTATTTGACGTTGTTGTTGTTGTTTATTTGACGTTGTTGTTGTTGTTGTTTATTTGATTTTGTTGTTATTGTTGTTTATTTGACGTGTTTGTTGTTGTTGTTTATTTGACATTGTTTTTGTTGTTTATTTGACGTTGTTATTATTGTTGTTTATTTGACGTTGTTGTTGTTGTTGTTTATTTGACGTTGTTGTTGTTGTTGTTTATTTGACGTTGTTGTTGTTGTTGTTTATTTGACGTTGTTGTTGTTGTTGTTTATTTGACGTTGTTGTTGTTGTTGTTTATTTGACGTTGTTGTTGTTGTTGACGTTGTTGTTGTTGTTTTTATTTATTTGACGTTGTTGTTGTTATTGTTGTTGTTGTTTATTTGACGTTGTTGTTGTTGTTGTTGTTGTTTATTTGACGTTGTTGTTGTTTATATGACATTGTTGTTGTTGTTATTGTTTATTTGACATTGTTGTTATTTATTTGACGTTGTTGTTGTTGTTGACGTTGTTGTTGTTGTTGTTTATTTGACGTTGTTGTTGTTGTTGACGTTTTTGTTGTTGTTGTTGTTGTTTATTTGACGTTGTTGTTGTTGTTGTTGTTTATTTGACGTTGTTGTTGTTGTTGTTGTTGTTGTTTATTTGACGGTGTTGTTGTTATTGTTGTTTATTTGAAGTTGTTGTTGTTGTTTATTTGACGTTGTTGTTATTGTTGACGTTGTTGTTGTTGTTTATTTGATGTTGTTGTTGTTGACGTTGTTGTTGTTGTTGTTTATTTGACGTTTTTGTTGTTGTTGATGTTGTTGTTGTTGTTTATTTGACATTGTTATTGTTGTTGACATTGTTGTTGTTGTTTATTTGACATTGTTGTTGTTGACATAGTTGTTGTTGTTGTTTATTTCACGTATTTGATTTTGTTGACGTTGTTGTTTATTTGACGTTGTTGTTGTTGTTTATTTGACGTTGTTGTTGTTGTTGACATTGTTGTTGTTGTTGTTCTTTATTTGACGTCGTTGTTGTTGTTTATTTGACATTGTTGTTGTTGTTGACGTTGTTGTTGTTGTTGTTTATATGACATTGTTGTTGTTGTTGTTGTTGACGTTGTTGGTGTTGTTGTTTATTTGACGTTGTTGTTGTTGTTGTTTATTTGACGTTGTTTTAATTGTTGTTAATTTTTTGACGTTGTTGTTGTTGTTTATTTGACGTTGTTTTTATTGTTTATTTGACGTTGTTGTTGTTATTTATTTGACGTTGTTGTTGTTGTTGTTTATTTGATTTTGTTGTTGTTGTTGTTTATTTGATGTTGGTGTTGTTGTTGTTATTTATTTGACGTTGTTGTTGTTGTTGTTATTGTTTATTTGACGTTGTTGTTGTTGTTTATTTGACGTTGTTATTGTTGTTTATTTGACGTTGTTTTTGTTATTTGACGTTGTTGTTGTTGTATTTGTTGTTGTTGTTGTTGTTGCTTATTTGATGTTGTTGTTATTGTTGTTGTTTATTTGACGTTGTTGTTGCTGTTGTTTATTTGACGTTGTTGTTGTTGTTGTTTATTTGACGTTGTTGTTGTTGTTTATTTGATGTTGTTGTTGACGTTATTGTTGTTGTTGTTGTTGTTGTTTATTTGACGTTGTTGTTTTTGTTTATTTGACGTTGTTGTTGTTGTTGATATTTATTTGACGTTGTTGTTGTTGTTGTTTATTTGACGGTGTTGTCGTTGTTGTTGTTGTTGTTTATTTGACGTTGTTGTTGTTGACGTTGTTATTGTTGTTGTTGTTGTTTATTTGACGTTGTTGTTGTTGACATAGTTGTTGTTGTTGTTTGTTTGACGTTGTTGTTGTTGTTATTGACGTTGTTGTTTATTTGACGTTGTTGTTGTTGTTTATTTGATGTTGTTGTTGTTGTTGTTGACATTGTTGTTGTTGTTGTTTATTTGATGTTGCTGTTGTTGTTGTTGTTTATTTGACATTGTTGTTGTTGTTGTTCATTTGACGTTGTTGTTGTTGTTTATTTGACGTTGACGTTGTTGTTGTTGTTTATTTGACGTTGTTTTTGTCATTGTTTTTGTTGTTTATTTGACGTTGTTATTGTTGTTGTTTATTTGACGTTGTTGTTGTTGTTGTTGTTTATTTGACATTGTTATTGTTGTTGACGTTGTTGTTGTTGTTGTTTATTTGACGTTGTTATTGTTGTTGTTGTTTATTTGACGTTGTTGTTGTTGTTGTTGTTATTATTTATTTGACATTGTTGTTGTTGTTATTATTGTTGTTGTTGTTGTTATTTATTTAACGTTGTTGTTGTTGTTATTGTTTATTTGACGTTGTTGTTGTTGTTTATTTGTCGTTGTTGTTGTTTATTTGACGTTGTTGTTGTTGTTGACGTTGTTGTTGTTGTTTTTATTTATTTGACGTTGTTGTTGTTATTGTTGTTGTTGTTGTTGTTTATTTGACGTTGTTGTTGTTGTTGTTGTTTATTTGACGTTGTTGTTGTTTATATGACATTGTTGTTGTTGTTATTGTTTATTTGACGTTGTTGTTGTTTATTTGACGTTGTTGTTGTTGACGTTGTTGTTGTTGTTGTTTATTTGACGTTGTTGTTGTTGTTGACGTTTTTGTTGTTGTTGTTGTTGTTTATTTGACGTTGTTGTTGTTGTTGTTTATTTGACGTTGTTGTTGTTGTTGTTTATTTGACGGTGTTGTTGTTATTGTTGTTTATTTGAAGTTGTTGTTATTGTTTATTTGACGTTGTTGTTATTGTTGACGTTGTTGTTGTTGTTTATTTGACGTTGTTGTTGTTGTTGACGTTGTTGTTGTTGTTTATTTGACGTTGTTGTTGTTGTTGACGTTGTTGTTGTTGTTTATTTGACATTGTTATTGTTGTTGACATTGTTGTTGTTGTTTATTTGACGTTGTTGTTGTTGTTGACATAGTTGTTGTTGTTGTTCATTTCACGTTGTTGATTTTGTTGACGTTGTTGTATATTTGACGTTGTTGTTGTTGTTGTTTATTTGACGTTGTTGTTGTTGTTGACATTGTTGTTGTTGTTGTTCTTTATTTGACGACGTTATTGTTGTTTATTTGACATTGTTGTTGTTGTTGACGTTGTTGTTGTTGTTTATATGACATTGTTGTTGTTGTTGTTGACGTTGTTGGTGTTGTTGTTTATTTGACGTTGTTGTTGTTGTTGTTTATTTGACGTTGTTTTAATTGTTGTTTATTTTTTGACGTTGTTGTTGTTGTTTATTTGACGTTGTTTTTATTGTTTATTTGACGTTGTTGTTGTTGTTTATTTGACGTTGTTGTTGTTGTTGTTTATTTGATTTTGTTGTTGTTGTTGTTTATTTGACGTTGGTGTTGTTGTTGTTATTTATATGACGTTGTTGTTGTTGTTGTTATTGTTTATTTGACGTTGTTGTTGTTGTTTATTTGACGTTGTTATTGTTGTTTATTAGACGTTGTTTTTGTCATTTGACGTTGTTGTTGTTGTTGTTGTATTTGTTGTTGTTGTTGTTGTTGCTTATTTGATGTTGTTGTTATTGTTGTTGTTTATTTGACGTTGTTGTTGTTGTTGTTTATCTGACGTTGTTGTTGTTGTTTATTTGACGTTGTTGTTATTGTTGTTTATTTGATGTTGTTGTTGACGTTATTGTTGTTGTTGTTGTTGTTTATTTGACGTTGTTGTTGTTGTTGTTTATTTGACGGTGTTGTTGTTGTTATTTATTTGACGTTGTTGTTATTGTTGTTTATTTGACGTTGTTGTTGTTGTTGTTTATTTGACGTTGTTTTTGTCATTGTTTTTGTTGTTTATTTGACGTTGTTATTATTGTTGTTTATTTGACGTTGTTGTTGTTGTTGTTGTTTATTTGACGTTGTTGTTGTTGTTTATTTGACGTTGTTGTTGTTGTTGTTTATTTGACGTTGTTGTTGTTGTTGACGTTGTTGTTGTTGTTTTTATTTATTTGACGTTGTTGTTGTTATTGTTGTTGTTGTTTATTTGACGTTGTTGTTGTTGTTGTTGTTGTTGTTGTTTATTTGACGTTGTTGTTGTTTATATGACATTGTTGTTGTTGTTATTGTTTATTTGACATTGTTGTTGTTTATTTGACGTTGTTGTTGTTGTTGACATTGTTGTTGTTGTTGTTCATTTGACGTTGTTGTTGTTGGTTATTTGACGTTGACGTTGTTGTTGTTGTTGTTTATTTGACGTTGTTTTTGTCATTGTTTTTGTTGTTTATTTGACGTTGTTATTGTTGTTGTTTATTTGACGTTGTTGTTGTTGTTGTTTATTTGACATTGTTATTGTTGTTGACGTTGTTGTTGTTGCTGTTTATTTGACGATGTTGTTGTTGTTGTTTATTTGACATTGTTGTTGTTGTTGACGTTGTTGTTGTTGTTGTTATTTATTTGACATTGTTGTTGTTGTTATTGTTGTTGTTGTTGTTGTTGTTATTTATTTGACGTTGTTGTTGTTATTGTTTATTTGACGTTGTTGTTTATTTGACATTGTTGTTGTTGTTGTTGTTGACGTTGTTGTTGTTGTTTATTTGATGTTGTTGTTGTTGACGTTTTTGTTGTTGTTGTTGTTTATTTGACATTGTTGTTGTTGTTGTTTATTTGACGTTGTTGTTGTTGTTGTTTATTTGACGGTGTTGTTGTTGTTATTTATTTGATGTTGTTGTTATTGTTGTTTATTTGACGTTGTTGTTGTTGTTGTTTATTTGACGTTGTTTTTGTCATTGTTTTTGTTGTTTATTTGACGTTGTTATTATTGTTGTTTATTTGACGTTGTTGTTGTTGTTGTTGTTTATTTGACGTTGTTGTTGTTGTTTATTTGACGTTGTTGTTGTTGTTTATTTGACGTTGTTGTTGTTGTTGACGTTGTTGTTGTTGTTTTTATTTCTTTGACGTTGTTGTTGTTATTGTTGTTGTTGTTGTTTATTTGACGTTGTTGTTGTTGTTGTTTATTTGACGTTGTTGTTGTTTATATGACATTGTTGTTGTTGTTATTGTTTATTTGACGTTGTTGTTGTTTATTTGACGTTGTTGTTATTGTTGTTGACGTTGTTGTTGTTGTTGTTTATTTGACGTTGTTGTTGTTGTTGTTGACGTTTTTGTTGTTGTTGTTGTTGTTGTTTATTTGACGTTGTTGTTGTTGTTGTTTATTTGACGTTGTTGTTGTTGTTTATTTGACGGTGTTGTTGTTATTGTTGTTTATTTGAAGTTGTTGTTGTTGTTTATTTGACGTTGTTGTTATTGTTGACGTTGTTGTTGTTGTTTATTTGACGTTGTTGTTGTTGACGTTGTTGTTGTTGTTTATTTGACGTTTTTGTTGTTGTTGACGTTGTTGTTGTTGTTTATTTGACGTTGTTGTTGTTGTTGACATAGTTATTGTTGTTGTTTATTTCACGTTGTTGATTTTGTTGACGTTGTTGTTTATTTGACGTTGTTGTTGTTGTTGTTTATTTGACGTTGTTGTTGTTGTTGACATTGTTGTTGTTGTTGTTCTTTATTTGACGTTGTTGTTGTTGTTTATTTGACAGTGTTGTTGTTGTTGACGTTGTTGTTGTTGTTTATATGACATTGTTGTTGTTGTTGTTGTTGTTGTTGACGTTGTTGGTGTTGTTTTTTATTTGACGTTGTTGTTGTTGTTATTGTTTATTTGACGTTGTTGTTGTTAGTTATTTGACGTTGTTGTTGTTGTTGTTGACGTTGTTGTTGTTGTTGTTTATTTGACGTTGTTGTTGTTATTGACGTTTTTGTTGTTGTTGTTGTTGTTTATTTGACGTTGTTGTTATTGTTGTTTATTTGACGTTGTTGTTGTTGTTGTTTATTTGACGTTGTTTTTGTCATTGTTTTTGTTGTTTATTTGACGTTGTTATTATTGTTGTTTATTTGACGTTGTTGTTGTTGTTGTTGTTTATTTGACGTTGTTGTTGTTGTTTATTTGACGTTGTTGTTGTTGTTGTTTATTTGACGTTGTTGTTGTTGTTGACGTTGTTGTTGTTGTTTTTATTTATTTGACGTTGTTGTTGTTATTGTTGTTGTTGTTTATTTGACGTTGTTGTTGTTGTTGTTGTTGTTGTTTATTTGACGTTGTTGTTGTTTATATGACATTGTTGTTGTTGTTATTGTTTATTTGACATTGTTGTTGTTTATTTGACGTTGTTGTTGTTGTTGACATTGTTGTTGTTGTTGTTCATTTGACGTTGTTGTTGTTGGTTATTTGACGTTGACGTTGTTGTTGTTGTTGTTTATTTGACGTTGTTTTTGTCATTGTTTTTGTTGTTTATTTGACGTTGTTATTGTTGTTGTTTATTTGACGTTGTTGTTGTTGTTGTTTATTTGACATTGTTATTGTTGTTGACGTTGTTGTTGTTGCTGTTTATTTGACGATGTTGTTGTTGTTGTTTATTTGACGTTGTTGTTGTTGTTGACGTTGTTGTTGTTGTTGTTATTTATTTGACATTGTTGTTGTTGTTATTGTTGTTGTTGTTGTTGTTGTTATTTATTTGACGTTGTTGTTGTTATTGTTTATTTGACGTTGTTGTTTATTTGACATTGTTGTTGTTGTTGTTGTTGACGTTGTTGTTGTTGTTTATTTGATGTTGTTGTTGTTGACGTTTTTGTT
Source organism: Vicia faba (assembly GCA_948472305.1). Taxonomy (NCBI): domain Eukaryota; kingdom Viridiplantae; phylum Streptophyta; class Magnoliopsida; order Fabales; family Fabaceae; genus Vicia; species Vicia faba. The sequence goes on along the minus strand of OX451739.1, from coordinate 460,782,105 downwards.
GTTGTTGTTGTTTATTTGACATTGTTGTTGTTGTTGTTTATTTGACGTTGTTGTTGTTGTTGTTTATTTGACGGTGTTGTTGTTGTTATTTATTTGATGTTGTTGTTATTGTTGTTTATTTGACGTTGTTGTTGTTGTTGTTTATTTGACGTTGTTTTTGTCATTGTTTTTGTTGTTTATTTGACGTTGTTATTATTGTTGTTTATTTGACGTTGTTGTTGTTGTTGTTGTTTATTTGACGTTGTTGTTGTTGTTTATTTGACGTTGTTGTTGTTGTTTATTTGACGTTGTTGTTGTTGTTGACGTTGTTGTTGTTGTTTTTATTTCTTTGACGTTGTTGTTGTTATTGTTGTTGTTGTTGTTTATTTGACGTTGTTGTTGTTGTTGTTTATTTGACGTTGTTGTTGTTTATATGACATTGTTGTTGTTGTTATTGTTTATTTGACGTTGTTGTTGTTTATTTGACGTTGTTGTTATTGTTGTTGACGTTGTTGTTGTTGTTGTTTATTTGACGTTGTTGTTGTTGTTGTTGACGTTTTTGTTGTTGTTGTTGTTGTTGTTTATTTGACGTTGTTGTTGTTGTTGTTTATTTGACGTTGTTGTTGTTGTTTATTTGACGGTGTTGTTGTTATTGTTGTTTATTTGAAGTTGTTGTTGTTGTTTATTTGACGTTGTTGTTATTGTTGACGTTGTTGTTGTTGTTTATTTGACGTTGTTGTTGTTGACGTTGTTGTTGTTGTTTATTTGACGTTTTTGTTGTTGTTGACGTTGTTGTTGTTGTTTATTTGACGTTGTTGTTGTTGTTGACATAGTTATTGTTGTTGTTTATTTCACGTTGTTGATTTTGTTGACGTTGTTGTTTATTTGACGTTGTTGTTGTTGTTGTTTATTTGACGTTGTTGTTGTTGTTGACATTGTTGTTGTTGTTGTTCTTTATTTGACGTCGTTGTTGTTGTTTATTTGACAGTGTTGTTGTTGTTGACGTTGTTGTTGTTGTTTATATGACATTGTTGTTGTTGTTGTTGTTGTTGACGTTGTTGGTGTTGTTTTTTATTTGACGTTGTTGTTGTTGTTATTGTTTATTTGACGTTGTTGTTGTTAGTTATTTGACGTTGTTGTTGTTGTTGTTGACGTTGTTGTTGTTGTTGTTTATTTGACGTTGTTGTTGTTATTGACGTTTTTGTTGTTGTTGTTGTTGTTTATTTGACGTTGTTGTTGTTGTTGTTTATTTGACGTTGTTGTTGTTGACGTTGTTATTGTTGTTGTTGTTGTTTATTTGACGTTGTTGTTGTTGTTGTTGACATAGTTTTGTTGTTGTTTGTTTGACGTTGTTGTTGTTGTTATTGACGTTGTTGTTTATTTGACGTTGTTGTTGTTGTTGTTTATTTGACGTTGTTGTTGTTATTGACATTGTTGTTGTTGTTGTTTATTTGACGTTGTTGTTGTTTTTGTTGTTGTTTATTTGACATTGTTGTTGTTGTTGTTCATTTGACGTTGTTGTTGTTGGTTATTTGACGTTGACGTTGTTGTTGTTGTTGTTTATTTGACGTTGTTTTTGTCATTGTTTTTGTTGTTTATTTGACGTTGTTATTGTTGTTGTTTATTTGACGTAGTTGTTGTTGTTATTTATTTGACATTGTTATTGTTGTTGACGTTGTTGTTGTTGTTGTTTATTTGACGATGTTGTTGTTGTTGTTGTTTATTTGACGTTGTTGTTGTTGTTGACGTTGTTGTTGTTGTTGTTATTTATTTGACATTGTTGTTGTTGTTATTGTTGTTGTTGTTGTTGTTGTTGTTATTTATTTGACGTTGTTGTTGTTGTTATTGTTTATTTGACGTTGTTGTTTATTTGGCATTGTTGTTGTTGTTGTTGTTGACGTTGTTTTTGTTGTTATTTATTTGATGTTGTTGTTGACGTTTTTGTTGTTGTTGTTGTTGTTTATTTGACATTGTTGTTGTTGTTGTTTATTTGACGTTGTTGTTGTTGTTGTTTATTTGACGGTGTTGTTGTTGTTATTTATTTGACGTTGTTGTTATTGTTGTTTATTTGACGTTGTTGTTGTTGTTGTTTATTTGACATTGTTTTTGTCATTGTTTTTGTTGTTTATTTGACGTTGTTATTATTGTTGTTTATTTGACGTTGTTGTTGTTGTTGTTTATTTGACGTTGTTGTTGTTGTTGTTTATTTGACGTTGTTGTTGTTGTTGTTTATTTGACGTTGTTGTTGTTGTTGACGTTGTTGTTGTTGTTTTTATTTATTTGACGTTGTTGTTGTTATTGTTGTTGTTGTTGTTTATTTGACGTTGTTGTTGTTGTTGTTGTTGTTTATTTGACGTTGTTGTTGTTTATATGACATTGTTGTTGTTGTTATTGTTTATTTGACATTGTTGTTATTTATTTGACGTTGTTGTTGTTGTTGACGTTGTTGTTGTTGTTGTTTATTTGACGTTGTTGTTGTTGTTGACGTTTTTGTTGTTGTTGTTGTTGTTTATTTGACGTTGTTGTTGTTGTTGTTTATTTGACGTTGTTGTTGTTGTTGTTGTTTATTTGACGGTGTTGTTGTTATTGTTGTTTATTTGAAGTTGTTGTTGTTGTTTATTTGACGTTGTTGTTATTGTTGACGTTGTTGTTATTGTTTATTTGATGTTGTTGTTGTTGACGTTGTTGTTGTTGTTGTTTATTTGACGTTTTTGTTGTTGTTGATGTTGTTGTTGTTGTTTATTTGACATTGTTATTGTTGTTGACATTGTTGTTGTTGTTTATTTGACGTTGTTGTTGTTGACATAGTTGTTGTTGTTGTTTATTTCACGTATTTGATTTTGTTGACGTTGTTGTTTATTTGACGTTGTTGTTGTTGTTTATTTGACGTTGTTGTTGTTGTTGACATTGTTGTTGTTGTTGTTCTTTATTTGACGTCGTTGTTGTTGTTTATTTGACATTGTCGTTGTTGTTGACGTTGTTGTTGTTGTTTATATGACATTGTTGTTGTTGTTGTTATTGACGTTGTTTGTGTTGTTGTTTATTTGACGTTGTTGTTGTTGTTGTTTATTTGACGTTGTTTTAATTGTTGTTGATTTTTTGACGTTGTTGTTGTTGTTTATTTGACGTTGTTTTAATTGTTTATTTGACGTTGTTGTTGTTATTTATTTGACGTTGTTGTTGTTGTTGTTGTTTATTTGATTTTGTTGTTGTTGTTGTTTATTTGATGTTGGTGTTGTTGTTGTTATTTATTTGACGTTGTTGTTGTTGTTATTGTTTATATGACGTTGTTGTTGTTGTTTATTTGACGTTGTTATTGTTGTTTATTTGACGTTGTTTTTGTTATTTGACGTTGTTGTTGTTGTATTTGTTGTTGTTGTTGTTGCTTATTTGATGTTGTTGTTATTGTTGTTATTTATTTGACGTTGTTGTTGTTGTTGTTTATTTGACGTTGTTGTTGTTGTTTATTTGATGTTGTTGTTGACGTTATTGTTGTTGTTGTTGTTGTTGTTGTTGTTTATTTGACGTTGTTGTTTTTGTTTATTTGACGTTGTTGTTGTTGTTGATATTTATTTGACGTTGTTGTCGTTGTTGTTTATTTGACGGTGTTGTTGTTGTTGTTGTTGTTGTTTATTTGACGTTGTTGTTGTTGACGTTGTTATTGTTGTTGTTGTTGTTTATTTGACGTTGTTGTTGTTGACATAGTTGTTGTTGTTGTTTGTTTGACGTTGTTGTTGTTGTTGTTATTGACGTTGTTGTTTATTTGACGTTGTTGTTGTTGTTTATTTGATGTTGTTGTTGTTGTTGTTGACATTGTTGTTGTTGTTTATTTGATGTTGCTGTTGTTGTTGTTGTTTATTTGACATTGTTGTTGTTGTTGTTCATTTGACGTTGTTGTTGTTGTTTATTTGACGTTGACGTTGTTGTTGTTGTTTATTTGACGTTGTTTTTGTCATTGTTTTTGTTGTTTATTTGACGTTGTTATTGTTGTTGTTTATTTGACGTTGTTGTTGTTGTTGTTGTTTATTTGACATTGTTATTGTTGTTGACGTTGTTGTTGTTGTTGTTTATTTGACGTTGTTATTGTTGTTGTTGTTTATTTGACGTTGTTGTTGTTGTTGTTGTTATTATTTATTTGACATTGTTGTTGTTGTTATTGTTGTTGTTGTTGTTGTTATTTATTTGACGTTGTTGTTGTTGTTATTGTTTATTTGACGTTGTTGTTGTTGTTTATTTGACGTTGTTGTTGTTTATTTGACGTTGTTGTTGTAGTTGACGTTGTTGTTGTTGTTTTTATTTATTTGACGTTGTTGTTGTTATTGTTGTTGTTGTTGTTGTTTATTTGACGTTGTTGTTGTTGTTGTTGTTGTTTATTTGACGTTGTTGTTGTTTATATGACATTGTTGTTGTTGTTATTGTTTATTTGACGTTGTTGTTGTTTATTTGACGTTGTTGTTGTTGTTGACGTTGTTGTTGTTGTTGTTTATTTGACGTTGTTGTTGTTGTTGACGTTTTTGTTGTTGTTGTTGTTGTTTATTTGACGTTGTTGTTGTTGTTGTTGTTTATTTGACGTTGTTGTTGTTGTTGTTGTTTATTTGACGGTGTTGTTGTTATTGTTGTTTATTTGAAGTTGTTGTTATTGTTTATTTGACGTTGTTGTTATTGTTGACATTGTTGTTGTTGTTTATTTGACGTTGTTGTTGTTGACGTTGTTGTTGTTGTTTATTTGACGTTGTTGTTGTTGTCGACGTTGTTGTTGTTGTTTATTTGACATTGTTATTGTTGTTGACATTGTTGTTGTTGTTTATTTGACGTTGTTGTTGTTGTTGACATAGTTGTTGTTGTTGTTCATTTCACGTTGTTGATTTTGTTGACGTTGTTGTATATTTGACGTTGTTGTTGTTGTTGTTTATTTGACGCTGTTGTTGTTGTTGACATTGTTGTTGTTGTTGTTCTTTATTTGACGTCGTTATTGTTGTTTATTTGACATTGTTGTTGTTGTTGACTTTGTTGTTGTTGTTTATATGACATTGTTGTTGTTGTTGTTGTTGACGTTGTTGGTGTTGTTGTTTATTTGACGTTGTTGTTGTTGTTGTTTATTTGACGTTGTTTTAATTGTTGTTTATTTTTTGACGTTGTTGTTGTTGTTTATTTGACGTTGTTTTTATTGTTTATTTGACGTTGTTGTTGTTGTTTATTTGACGTTGTTGTTGTTGTTGTTTATTTGATTTTGTTGTTATTGTTGTTTATTTGACGTGTTTGTTGTTGTTGTTTATTTGACATTGTTTTTGTCATTGTTTTTGTTGTTTATTTGACGTTGTTATTATTGTTGTTTATTTGACGTTGTTGTTGTTGTTGTTTATTTGACGTTGTTGTTGTTGTTGTTTATTTGACGTTGTTGTTGTTGTTGTTTATTTGACGTTGTTGTTGTTGTTGACGTTGTTGTTGTTGTTTTTATTTATTTGACGTTGTTGTTGTTATTGTTGTTGTTGTTGTTTATTTGACGTTGTTGTTGTTTATTTGACGTTGTTGTTGTTTATATGACATTGTTGTTGTTGTTATTGTTTATTTGACAATGTTGTTATTTATTTGACGTTGTTGTTGTTGTTGACGTTGTTGTTGTTGTTGTTTATTTGACGTTGTTGTTGTTGTTGACGTTTTTGTTGTTGTTGTTGTTGTTTATTTGACGTTGTTGTTGTTGTTGTTGTTTATTTGACGTTGTTGTTGTTGTTGTTGTTTATTTGACGGTGTTGTTGTTATTGTTGTTTATTTGAAGTTGTTGTTGTTGTTTATTTGACGTTGTTGTTATTGTTGACGTTGTTGTTGTTGTTTATTTGATGTTGTTGTTGTTGACGTTGTTGTTGTTGTTGTTTATTTGACGTTTTTGTTGTTGTTGATGTTGTTGTTGTTGTTTATTTGACATTGTTATTATTGTTGACATTGTTGTTGTTGTTTATTTGACATTGTTGTTGTTGACATAGTTGTTGTTGTTGTTTATTTCACGTATTTGATTTTGTTGACGTTGTTGTTTATTTGACGTTGTTGTTGTTGTTTATTTGACGTTGTTGTTGTTGTTGACATTGTTGTTGTTGTTGTTCTTTATTTGACGTCGTTGTTGTTGTTTATTTGACATTGTTGTTGTTGTTGACGTTGTTGTTGTTGTTGTTTATATGACATTGTTGTTGTTGTTGTTGTTGACGTTGTTGGTGTTGTTGTTTATTTGACGTTGTTGTTGTTGTTGTTTATTTGACGTTGTTTTAATTGTTGTTGATTTTTTGACGTTGTTGTTGTTGTTTATTTGACGTTGTTTTTATTGTTTATTTGACGTTGTTGTTGTTATTTATTTGACGTTGTTGTTGTTGTTGTTGTTTATTTGATTTTGTTGTTGTTGTTGTTTATTTGATGTTGGTGTTGTTGTTGTTATTTATTTGACGTTGTTGTTGTTGTTATTGTTTATTTGACGTTGTTGTTGTTGTTTATTTGACGTTGTTATTGTTGTTTATTTGACGTTGTTTTTGTTATTTGACGTTGTTGTTGTTGTATTTGTTGTTGTTGTTGTTGTTGCTTATTTGATGTTGTTGTTATTGTTGTTGTTTATTTGACGTTGTTGTTGCTGTTGTTTATTTGACGTTGTTGTTGTTGTTGTTTATTTGACGTTGTTGTTGTTGTTTATTTGATGTTGTTGTTGACGTTATTGTTGTTGTTGTTGTTGTTGTTTATTTGACGTTGTTGTTTTTGTTTATTTGACGTTGTTGTTGTTGTTGATATTTATTTGACGTTGTTGTTGTTGTTGTTGTTTATTTGACGGTGTTGTCGTTGTTGTTGTTGTTGTTTATTTGACGTTGTTGTTGTTGACGTTGTTATTGTTGTTGTTGTTGTTTATTTGACGTTGTTGTTGTTGACATAATTGTTGTTGTTGTTTGTTTGACGTTGTTGTTGTTGTTGTTATTGACGTTGTTGTTTATTTGACGTTGTTGTTGTTGTTTATTTGATGTTGTTGTTGTTGTTGTTGACATTGTTGTTGTTGTTTATTTGATGTTGCTGTTGTTGTTGTTGTTTATTTGACATTGTTGTTGTTGTTGTTCATTTGACGTTGTTGTTGTTGTTTATTTGACGTTGACGTTGTTGTTGTTGTTTATTTGACGTTGTTTTTGTCATTGTTTTTGTTGTTTATTTGACGTTGTTATTGTTGTTGTTTATTTGACGTTGTTGTTGTTGTTGTTGTTTATTTGACATTGTTATTGTTGTTGACGTTGTTGTTGTTGTTGTTTATTTGACGTTGTTATTGTTGTTGTTGTTTATTTGACGTTGTTGTTGTTGTTGTTGTTATTTATTTGACATTGTTGTTGTTGTTATTATTGTTGTTGTTGTTGTTATTTATTTGACGTTGTTGTTGTTGTTATTGTTTATTTGACGTTGTTGTTGTTGTTTATTTGACGTTTTTGTTGTTTATTTGACGTTGTTGTTGTTGTTGACGTTGTTGTTGTTGTTTTTATTTATTTGACGTTGTTGTTGTTATTGTTGTTGTTGTTGTTGTTTATTTGACGTTGTTGTTGTTGTTGTTGTTGTTTATTTGACGTTGTTGTTGTTTATATGACATTGTTGTTGTTGTTATTGTTTATTTGACGTTGTTGTTGTTTATTTGACGTTGTTGTTGTTGACGTTGTTGTTGTTGTTGTTTATTTAACGTTGTTGTTGTTGTTGACGTTTTTGTTGTTGTTGTTGTTGTTTATTTGACGTTGTTGTTGTTGTTGTTTATTTGACGTTGTTGTTGTTGTTGTTGTTTATTTGACGGTGTTGTTGTTATTGTTGTTTATTTGAAGTTGTTGTTATTGTTTATTTGACGTTGTTGTTATTGTTGACGTTGTTGTTGTTGTTTATTTGACGTTGTTGTTGTTGTTGACGTTGTTGTTGTTGTTTATTTGACGTTGTTGTTGTTGTTGACGTTGTTGTTGTTGTTTATTTAACATTGTTATTGTTGTTGACATTGTTGTTGTTGTTTATTTGACGTTGTTGTTGTTGTTGACATAGTTGTTATTGTTGTTCATTTCACGTTGTTGATTTTGTTGACGTTGTTGTATATTTGACGTTGTTGTTGTTGTTGTTTATTTGACGTTGTTGTTGTTGTTGACATTGTTGTTGTTGTTGTTCTTTATTTGACGTCGTTATTGTTGTTTATTTGACATTGTTGTTGTTGTTGACGTTGTTGTTGTTGTTTATATGACATTGTTGTTGTTGTTGTTGACGTTGTTGGTGTTGTTGTTTATTTGACGTTGTTGTTGTTGTTGTTGTTTATTTGACGTTGTTTTAATTGTTGTTTATTTTTTGACGTTGTTGTTGTTGTTTATTTGACGTTGTTTTTATTGTTTATTTGACGTTGTTGTTGTTGTTTATTTGACGTTGTTGTTGTTGTTGTTTATTTGATTTTGTTGTTGTTGTTGTTTATTTGACGTTGGTGTTGTTGTTGTTATTTATATGACGTTGTTGTTGTTGTTGTTATTGTTTATTTGACGTTGTTGTTGTTGTTTATTTGACGTTGTTATTGTTGTTTATTAGACGTTGTTTTTGTCATTTGACGTTGTTGTTGTTGTTGTTGTATTTGTTGTTGTTGTTGTTGTTGCTTATTTGATGTTGTTGTTATTGTTGTTGTTTATTTGACGTTGTTGTTGCTGTTGTTTATTTGACGTTGTTGTTGTTGTTGTTTATTTGACGTTGTTGTTGTTGTTGTTTATTTGATGTTGTTGTTGACGTTATTGTTGTTGTTGTTGTTGTTTATTTGACGTTGTTGTTGTTGTTGTTGTTTATTTGACGGTGTTGTTGTTGTTATTTATTTGACGTTGTTGTTATTGTTGTTTATTTGACGTTGTTGTTGTTGTTGTTTATTTGACGTTGTTTTTGTCATTGTTTTTGTTGTTTATTTGACGTTGTTATTATTGTTGTTTATTTGACGTTGTTGTTGTTGTTGTTGTTTATTTGACGTTGTTGTTGTTGTTTATTTGACGTTGTTGTTGTTGTTATTTATTTGACGTTGTTGTTGTTGTTGACGTTGTTGTTGTTGTTTTTATTTATTTGACGTTGTTGTTGTTATTGTTGTTGTTGTTTATTTGACGTTGTTGTTGTTGTTGTTGTTGTTGTTTATTTGACGTTGTTGTTGTTTATATGACATTGTTGTTGTTGTTATTGTTTATTTGACATTGTTGTTGTTTATTTGACGTTGTTGTTGTTGTTGACATTGTTGTTGTTGTTGTTCATTTGACGTTGTTGTTGTTGGTTATTTGACGTTGACGTTGTTGTTGTTGTTGTTTATTTGACGTTGTTTTTGTCATTGTTTTTGTTGTTTATTTGACGTTGTTATTGTTGTTGTTTATTTGACGTTGTTGTTGTTGTTGTTTATTTGACATTGTTATTGTTGTTGACGTTGTTGTTGTTGCTGTTTATTTGACGATGTTGTTGTTGTTGTTTATTTGACGTTGTTGTTGTTGTTGACGTTGTTGTTGTTGTTGTTATTTATTTGACATTGTTGTTGTTGTTATTGTTGTTGTTGTTGTTGTTGTTATTTATTTGACGTTGTTGTTGTTATTGTTTATTTGACGTTGTTGTTTATTTGACATTGTTGTTGTTGTTGTTGTTGACGTTGTTGTTGTTGTTTATTTGATGTTGTTGTTGTTGACGTTTTTGTTGTTGTTGTTGTTTATTTGACATTGTTGTTGTTGTTGTTTATTTGACGTTGTTGTTGTTGTTGTTGTTTATTTGACGGTGTTGTTGTTGTTATTTATTTGATGTTGTTGTTATTGTTGTTTATTTGACGTTGTTGTTGTTGTTGTTTATTTGACGTTGTTTTTGTCATTGTTTTTGTTGTTTATTTGACGTTGTTATTATTGTTGTTTATTTGACGTTGTTGTTGTTGTTGTTTATTTGACGTTGTTGTTGTTGTTTATTTGACGTTGTTGTTGTTGTTTATTTGACGTTGTTGTTGTTGTTGACGTTGTTGTTGTTGTTTTTATTTCTTTGACGTTGTTGTTGTTATTGTTGTTGTTGTTGTTTATTTTACGTTGTTGTTGTTGTTGTTGTTTATTTGACGTTGTTGTTGTTTATATGACATTGTTGTTGTTGTTATTGTTTATTTGACGTTGTTGTTGTTTATTTGACGTTGTTGTTATTGTTGTTGACGTTGTTGTTGTTGTTGTTTATTTGACGTTGTTGTTGTTGTTGTTGACGTTTTTGTTGTTGTTGTTGTTGTTGTTTATTTGACGTTGTTGTTGTTGTTATTTATTTGACGTTGTTGTTGTTGACGTTGTTGTTGTTGTTTATTTGACGTTTTTGTTGTTGTTGTTGTTGTTTATTTGACATTGTTATTGTTGTTGACATTGTTGTTGTTGTTTATTTGACGTTGTTGTTGTTGTTGACATAGTTATTGTTGTTGTTTATTTCACGTTGTTGATTTTGTTGACGTTGTTGTTTATTTGACGTTGTTGTTGTTGTTTATTTGACGCTGTTGTTGTTGTTGACATTGTTGTTGTTGTTGTTCTTTATTTGACGTCGTTGTTGTTGTTTATTTGACAGTGTTGTTGTTGTTGACGTTGTTGTTGTTGTTTATATGACATTGTTGTTGTTGTTGTTGTTGTTGACGTTGTTGGTGTTGTTTTTTATTTGACGTTGTTGTTGTTGTTATTGTTTATTTGACGTTGTTGTTGTTAGTTATTTGACGTTGTTGTTGTTGTTGTTGACGTTGTTGTTGTTGTTGTTTATTTGACGTTGTTGTTGTTGTTGACGTTTTTGTTGTTGTTGTTGTTGTTTATTTGACGTTGTTGTTGTTGTTGTTTATTTGACGTTGTTGTTTTTGACGTTGTTATTGTTGTTGTTGTTGTTTATTTGACGTTGTTGTTGTTGTTGACATAGTTTTGTTGTTGTTTGTTTGACGTTGTTGTTGTTGTTATTGACGTTGTTGTTTATTTGACGTTGTTGTTGTTGTTGTTTATTTGACGTTGTTGTTGTTATTGACATTGTTGTTGTTGTTGTTTATTTGACGTTGTTGTTGTTTTTGTTGTTGTTTATTTGACATTGTTGTTGTTGTTGTTCATTTGACGTTGTTGTTGTTGGTTATTTGACGTTGACGTTGACGTTGTTGTTGTTGTTTATTTGACGTTGTTTTTGTCATTGTTTTTGTTGTTTATTTGACGTTGTTATTGTTGTTGTTTATTTGACGTAGTTGTTGTTGTTATTTATTTGACATTGTTATTGGTATTGACGTTGTTGTTGTTGTTGTTGTTTATTTGACGATGTTGTTGTTGTTGTTGTTTATTTGACGTTGTTGTTGTTGTTGACGTTGTTGTTGTTGTTGTTATTTATTTGACATTGTTATTGTTGTTATTGTTGTTGTTGTTGTTGTTGTTATTTATTTGACGTTGTTGTTGTTGTTATTGTTTATTTGACGTTGTTGTTTATTTGGCATTGTTGTTGTTGTTGTTGTTGTTGACGTTGTTGTTGTTGTTGTTTATTCGATGTTGTTGTTGACGTTTTTGTTGTTGTTGTTGTTGTTTATTTGACATTGTTGTTGTTGTTGTTTATTTGACGTTGTTGTTGTTGTTGTTTATTTGACGGTGTTGTTGTTGTTATTTATTTGACGTTGTTGTTATTGTTGTTTATTTGACGTTGTTGTTGTTGTTGTTTATTTGACGTTGTTTTTGTCATTGTTTTTGTTGTTTATTTGACGTTGTTATTATTGTTGTTTATTTGACGTTGTTGTTGTTGTTGTTGTTTATTTGACGTTGTTGTTGTTGTTGTTTATTTGACGTTGTTGTTGTTGTTGTTTATTTGACGTTGTTGTTGTTGTTGACGTTGTTGTTGTTGTTTTTATTTATTTGACGTTGTTGTTGTTATTGTTGTTGTTGTTGTTTATTTGACGTTGTTGTTGTTGTTGTTGTTTATTTGACGTTGTTGTTGTTTATATGACATTGTTGTTGTTGTTATTGTTTATTTGACATTGTTGTTGTTTATTTGACGTTGTTGTTGTTGTTGACGTTGTTGTTGTTGTTGTTTATTTGACGTTGTTGTTGTTGATGACGTTTTTGTTGTTGTTGTTGTTGTTTATTTGACGTTGTTGTTGGTTTTGTTTATTTGACGTTGTTGTTGTTGTTGTTGTTTATTTGACGGTGTTATTGTTATTGTTGTTTATTTGAAGTTGTTGTTGTTGTTTATTTGACGTTGTTGTTATTGTTGACGTTGTTGTTGTTGTTTATTTGATGTTGTTGTTGTTGACGTTGTTGTTGTTGTTGTTTATTTGACGTTTTTGTTGTTGTTGATGTTGTTGTTGTTGTTTATTTGACATTGTTATTGTTGTTGACATTGTTGTTGTTGTTTATTTGACGTTGTTGTTGTTGACATAGTTGTTGTTGTTGTTTATTTCACGTATTTGATTTTGTTGACGTTGTTGTTTATTTGACGTTGTTGTTGTTGTTGTTTATTTGACGTTGTTGTTGTTGTTGACATTGTTGTTGTTGTTGTTCTTTATTTGACGTCGTTGTTGTTGTTTATTTGACATTGTTGTTGTTGTTGACGTTGTTGTTGTTGTTTATATGACATTGTTGTTGTTGTTGTTGTTGACGTTGTTGGTGTTGTTGTTTATTTGACGTTGTTGTTGTTGTTGTTGTTTATTTGACGTTGTTTTAATTGTTGTTGATTTTTTGACGTTGTTGTTGTTGTTTATTTGACGTTGTTTTTATTGTTTATTTGACGTTGTTGTTGTTATTTATTTGACGTTGTTGTTGTTGTTGTTGTTTATTTGATTTTGTTGTTGTTGTGGTTTATTTGATGTTGGTGTTGTTGTTGTTATTTATTTGACGTTGTTGTTGTTGTTGTTATTGTTTATTTGACGTTGTTGTTGTTGTTTATTTGACGTTGTTATTGTTGTTTATTTGACGTTGTTTTTGTTATTTGACGTTGTTGTTGTTGTTGTATTTGTTGTTGTTGTTGTTGCTTATTTGATGTTGTTGTTATTGTTGTTGTTTATTTAACGTTGTTGTTGCTGTTGTTTATTTGACGTTGTTGTTGTTGTTGTTTATTTGACGTTGTTGTTGTTGTTTATTTGATGTTGTTGTTGACGTTATTGTTGTTGTTGTTGTTGTTGTTGTTGTTTATTTGACGTTGTTGTTTTTGTTTATTTGACGTTGTTGTTGTTGTTGATATTTATTTGACGTTGTTGTTGTTGTTGTTTATTTGACGGTGTTGTTGTTGTTGTCGTTGTTGTTGTTGTTGTTTATTTGACGTTGTTGTTGTTGACATTGTTATTGTTGTTGTTGTTGTTTATTTGACGTTGTTGTTGTTGACATAGTTGTTGTTGTTGTTTGTTTGACGTTGTTGTTGTTGTTGTTATTGACGTTGTTGTTTATTTGACGTTGTTGTTGTTGTTTATTTGATGTTGTTGTTGTTGTTGACATTGTTGTTGTTGTTTATTTGATGTTGTTGTTGTTGTTGTTGTTTATTTGACATTGTTGTTGTTGTTGTTCATTTGACGTTGTTGTTGTTGTTTATTTGACGTTGACGTTGTTGTTGTTGTTTATTTGACGTTGTTTTTGTCATTGTTTTTGTTGTTTATTTGACGTTGTTATTGTTGTTGTTTATTTGACGTTGTTGTTGTTGTTGTTGTTTATTTGACATTGTTATTGTTGTTGACGTTGTTGTTGTTGTTGTTTATTTGACGTTGTTATTGTTGTTGTTGTTTATTTGACGTTATTGTTGTTGTTGTTATTATTTATTTGACATTGTTGTTGTTGTTATTGTTGTTGTTGTTGTTGTTATTTATTTGACGTTGTTGTTGTTGTTATTGTTTATTTGACGTTGTTGTTGTTGTTTATTTGACGTTGTTGTTGTTTATTTGACGTTGTTGTTGTTGTTTTTATTTATTTGACATTGTTGTTGTTATTGTTGTTGTTGTTGTTGTTTATTTGACGTTGTTGTTGTTGTTGTTTATTTGACGTTGTTGTTGTTTATATGACATTGTTGTTGTTGTTATTGTTTATTTGACGTTGTTGTTGTTTATTTGACGTTGTTGTTGTTGTTGACGTTGTTGTTGTTGTTGTTTATTTGACGTTGTTGTTGTTGTTGACGTTTTTGTTGTTGTTGTTGTTGTTTATTTGACGTTGTTGTTGTTGTTGTTTATTTGACGTTGTTGTTGTTGTTGTTGTTGTTTATTTGACGGTGTTGTTGTTATTGTTGTTTATTTCAAGTTGTTGTTATTGTTTATTTGACGTTGTTGTTATTGTTGACGTTGTTGTTGTTGTTTATTTGACGTTGTTGTTGTTGACGTTGTTGTTGTTGTTTATTTGACGTTGTTGTTGTTGTTGACGTTGTTGTTGTTGTTTATTTGACATTGTTATTGTTGTTGACATTGTTGTTGTTGTTTATTTGACGTTGTTGTTGTTGTTGACATAGTTGTTGTTGTTGTTCATTTCACGTTGTTGATTTTGTTGACGTTGTTGTATATTTGACGTTGTTGTTGTTGTTGTTTATTTGACGCTGTTGTTGTTGTTGACATTGTTGTTGTTGTTGTTCTCTATTTGACGTCGTTATTGTTGTTTATTTGACATTGTTGTTGTTGTTGACGTTTTTGTTGTTGTTTATATGACATTGTTGTTGTTGTTGTTGTTGACGTTGTTGGTGTTGTTGTTTATTTGACGTTGTTGTTGTTGTTGTTTATTTGACGTTGTTTTAATTGGTGTTTATTTTTTGACGTTGTTGTTGTTGTTGTTTATTTGACGTTGTTTTTATTGTTTATTTGACGTTGTTGTTGTTGTTTATTTGACGTTGTTGTTGTTGTTTATTTGATTTTGTTGTTGTTGTTGTTTATTTGACGTTGGTGTTGTTGTTATTTATATGACGTTGTTGTTGTTGTTGTTATTGTTTATTTGACGTTGTTGTTGTTGTTTATTTGACGTTGTTATTGTTGTTTATTAGACGTTGTTTTTGTCATTTGACGTTGTTGTTATTGTTGTTGTATTTGTTGTTGTTGTTGTTGTTGCTTATTTGATGTTGTTGTTATTGTTGTTGTTTATTTGACGTTGTTGTTGCTGTTGTTTATTTAACGTTGTTGTTGTTGTTGTTTATTTGACGTTGTTGTTGTTGTTTATTTGATGTTGTTGTTGACGTTATTGTTGTTGTTGTTGTTGTTTATTTGACGTTGTTGTTGTTGTTTATTTGACGGTGTTGTTGTTGTTATTTATTTGACGTTGTTGTTATTGTTGTTTATTTGACGCTGTTGTTGTTGTTGTTTATTTGACGTTGTTTTTGTCATTGTTTTTGTTGTTTATTTGACGTTGTTATTATTGTTGTTTATTTGACGTTGTTGTTGTTGTTGTTGTTTATTTGACGTTGTTGTTGTTGTTTATTTGACGTTGTTGTTGTTGTTGTTTATTTGACGTTGTTGTTGTTATTTGACGTTGTTGTTGTTGTTGTATTTGTTGTTGTTGTTGTTGTTGCTTATTTGATGTTGTTGTTATTGTTGTTGTTTATTTGACGTTGTTGTTGCTGTTGTTTATTTGACGTTGTTGTTGTTGTTGTTTATTTGACGTTGTTGTTGTTGTTTATTTGATGTTGTTGTTGACGTTATTGTTGTTGTTGTTGTTGTTGTTGTTTATTTGACGTTGTTGTTTTTGTTTATTTGACGTTGTTGTTGTTGTTGATATTTATTTGACATTGTTGTTGTTGTTGTTTATTTGACGGTGTTGTTGTTGTTGTTGTTGTTGTTGTTGTTTATTTGACGTTGTTGTTGTTGACGTTGTTATTGTTGTTGTTGTTGTTTATTTGACGTTGTTGTTGTTGACATAGTTGTTGTTGTTGTTTGTTTGACGTTGTTGTTGTTGTTGTTGTTATTGACGTTGTTGTTTATTTGACGTTGTTGTTGTTGTTTATTTGATGTTGTTGTTGTTGTTGACATTGTTGTTGTTGTTTATTTGATGTTGCTGTTGTTGTTGTTGTTTATTTGACATTGTTGTTGTTGTTGTTCATTTGACGTTGTTGTTGTTGTTTATTTGACGTTGACGTTGTTGTTGTTGTTTATTTGACGTTGTTTTTGTCATTGTTTTTGTTGTTTATTTGACGTTGTTATTGTTGTTGTTTATTTGACGTTGTTGTTGTTGTTGTTGTTTATTTGACATTGTTATTGTTGTTGACGTTGTTGTTGTTGTTGTTTATTTGACGTTGTTATTGTTGTTGTTGTTTATTTGACGTTGTTGTTGTTGTTGTTGTTATTATTTATTTGACATTGTTGTTGTTGTTATTGTTGTTGTTGTTGTTGTTATTTATTTGACGTTGTTGTTGTTGTTATTGTTTATTTGACGTTGTTGTTGTTGTTTATTTGACGTTGTTGTTGTTTATTTGACGTTGTTGTTGTTGTTGACGTTGTTGTTGTTGTTTTTATTTATTTGACGTTGTTGTTGTTATTGTTGTTGTTGTTGTTGTTTATTTGACGTTGTTGTTGTTGTTGTTGTTTATTTGACGTTGTTGTTGTTTATATGACATTGTTGTTGTTGTTATTGTTTATTTGACGTTGTTGTTGTTTATTTGACGTTGTTGTTGTTGTTGACGTTGTTGTTGTTGTTGTTTATTTGACGTTGTTGTTGACGTTTTTGTTGTTGTTGTTGTTGTTGTTTATTTGACGTTGTTGTTGTTGTTGTTTATTTGACGTTGTTGTTGTTGTTGTTGTTTATTTGACGGTGTTGTTGTTATTGTTGTTTATTTGAAGTTGTTGTTATTGTTTATTTGACGTTGTTGTTATTGTTGACGTTGTTGTTGTTGTTTATTTGACGTTGTTGTTGTTGACGTTGTTGTTGTTGTTTATTTGACGTTGTTGTTGTTGTTGACGTTGTTGTTGTTGTTTATTTGACATTGTTATTGTTGTTGACATTGTTGTTGTTGTTTATTTGACGTTGTTGTTGTTGTTGACATAGTTGTTGTTGTTGTTCATTTCACGTTGTTGATTTTGTTGACGTTGTTGTATATTTGACGTTGTTGTTGTTGTTGTTTATTTAACGCTGTTGTTGTTGTTGACATTGTTGTTGTTGTTGTTCTTTATTTGACGTCGTTATTGTTGTTTATTTGACATTGTTGTTGTTGTTGACGTTGTTGTTGTTGTTTATATGACATTGTTGTTGTTGTTGTTGTTGACGTTGTTGGTGTTGTTGTTTATTTGACGTTGTTGTTGTTGTTGTTTATTTGACGTTGTTTTAATTGTTGTTTATTTTTTGACGTTGTTGTTGTTATTTATTTGACGTTGTTTTTATTGTTTATTTGACGTTGTTGTTGTTGTTTATTTGACGTTGTTGTTGTTGTTGTTTATTTGATTTTGTTGTTGTTGTTGTTTATTTGACGTTGGTGTTGTTGTTGTTATTTATATGACGTTGTTGTTGTTGTTGTTATTGTTTATTTGACGTTGTTGTTGTTGTTTATTTGACGTTGTTATTGTTGTTTATTAGACGTTGTTTTTGTCATTTGACGTTGTTGTTGTTGTTGTTGTATTTGTTGTTGTTGTTGTTGTTGCTTATTTGATGTTGTTGTTATTGTTGTTGTTTATTTGACGTTGTTGTTGCTGTTGTTTATTTGACGTTGTTGTTGTTGTTGTTTATTTGACGTTGTTGTTGTTGTTTATTTGATGTTGTTGTTGACGTTATTGTTGTTGTTGTTGTTGTTTATTTGACGTTGTTGTTGTTGTTTATTTGACGGTGTTGTTGTTGTTATTTATTTGACGTTGTTGTTATTGTTGTTTATTTGACGTTGTTGTTGTTGTTGTTTATTTGACGTTGTTTTTGTCATTGTTTTTGTTGTTTATTTGACGTTGTTATTATTGTTGTTTATTTGACGTTGTTGTTGTTGTTGTTGTTGTTTATTTGACGTTGTTGTTGTTGTTTATTTGACGTTGTTGTTGTTGTTGTTTATTTGACGTTGTTGTTGTTGTTGACGTTGTTGTTGTTGTTTTTATTTATTTGACGTTGTTGTTGTTATTGTTGTTGTTGTTGTTTATTTGACGTTGTTGTTGTTGTTGTTGTTGTTTATTTGACGTTGTTGTTGTTTATATGACATTGTTGTTGTTGTTATTGTTTATTTGACATTGTTGTTGTTTATTTGACGTTGTTGTTGTTGTTGACATTGTTGTTGTTGTTGTTCATTTGACGTTGTTGTTGTTGGTTATTTGACGTTGACGTTGTTGTTGTTGTTGTTTATTTGACGTTGTTTTTGTCATTGTTTTTGTTGTTTATTTGACGTTGTTATTGTTGTTGTTTATTTGACGTTGTTGTTGTTGTTGTTTATTTGACATTGTTATTCTTGTTGACGTTGTTGTTGTTGCTGTTTATTTGACGATGTTGTTGTTGTTGTTTATTTGACGATGTTGTTGTTTTTGACGTTGTTGTTGTTGTTGTTATTTATTTGACATTGTTGTTGTTGTTATTGTTGTTGTTGTTGTTGTTATTTATTTGACGTTGTTGTTGTTATTGTTTATTTGACGTTGTTGTTTATTTGACATTGTTGTTGTTGTTGTTGTTGACGTTGTTGTTGTTGTTTATACGATGTTGTTGTTGTTGACGTTTTTGTTGTTGTTGTTGTTTATTTGACATTGTTGTTGTTGTTGTTTATTTGACGTTGTTGTTGTTGTTGTTTATTTGACGGTGTTGTTGTTGTTATTTATTTGATGTTGTTGTTATTGTTGTTTATTTGACGTTGTTGTTGTTATTGTTGTTTATTTGACGTTGTTTTTGTCATTGTTTTTGTTGTTTATTTGACGTTGTTATTATTGTTGTTTATTTGACGTTGTTGTTGTTGTTGTTGTTTATTTGACGTTGTTGTTGTTGTTGTTGTTTATTTGACGTTGTTGTTGTTGTTTATTTGATGTTGTTGTTGTTGTTGATGTTGTTGTTGTTGTTTTTATTTATTGACGTTGTTGTTGTTATTGTTGTTGTTGTTGTTTATTTGACGTTGTTGTTGTTGTTGTTGTTTATTTGACGTTGTTGTCGTTTATATGACATTGTTGTTATTGTTATTGTTTATTTGACGTTGTTGTTGTTTATTTGACGTTGTTGTTGTTGTTGTTGACGTTGTTGTTGTTGTTGTTTATTTGACGTTGTTGTTGTTGTTGTCGTTTTTGTTGTTGTTGTTGTTGTTTATTTGACGTTGTTGTTGTTGTTGTTTATTTGACGTTGTTGTTGTTGTTTATTTGACGGTGTTGTTGTTATTGTTGTTTATTTGAAGTTGTTGTTGTTGTTTATTTGACGTTGTTGTTATTGTTGACGTTGTTGTTGTTGTTTATTTGACGTTGTTGTTGTTGACGTTGTTGTTGTTGTTTATTTGACGTTTTTGTTGTTGTTGACGTTGTTGTTGTTGTTTATTTGACATTGTTATTGTTGTTGACATTGTTGTTGTTGTTTATTTGACGTTGTTGTTGTTGTTGACATAGTTATTGTTGTTGTTTATTTCACGTTGTTGTTTATTTGACGTTGTTGTTGTTGTTGTTTATTTGACGCTGTTGTTGTTGTTGACATTGTTGTTGTTGTTGTTCTTTATTTGACGTCGTTGTTGTTGTTTATTTGACAGTGTTGTTGTTGTTGACGTTGTTGTTGTTGTTTATATGACATTGTTGTTGTTGTTGTTGTTGACGTTGTTGGTGTTGTTTTTTATTTGACGTTGTTGTTGTTGTTATTGTTTATTTGACGTTGTTGTTGTTAGTTATTTGACGTTGTTGTTGTTGTTGTTGACGTTGTTGTTGTTGTTGTTGTTTATTTGACGTTGTTGTTGTTGTTGACGTTTTTGTTGTTGTTGTTGTTGTTTATTTGACGTTGTTGTTGTTGTTGTTTATTTGACGTTGTTGTTGTTGACGTTGTTATTGTTGTTGTTGTTGTTTATTTGACGTTGTTGTTGTTGTTGTTGACATAGTTTTGTTGTTGTTTGTTTGACGTTGTTGTTGTTGTTATTGACGTTGTTGTTTATATGACGTTGTTGTTGTTGTTTATTTGACGTTGTTGTTGTTATTGACATTGTTGTTGTTGTTGTTTATTTGACGTTGTTGTTGTTTTTGTTGTTGTTTATTTGACATTGTTGTTGTTGTTGTTCATTTGACGTTGTTGTTGTTGGTTATTTGACGTTGACGTTGTTGTTGTTGTTGTTTATTTGACGTTGTTTTTGTCATTGTTTTTGTTGTTTATTTGACGTTGTTATTGTTGTTGTTTATTTGACGTAGTTGTTGTTGTTATTTATTTGACATTGTTATTGTTGTTGACGTTGTTGTTGTTGTTGTTTATTTGACGTTGTTGTTGTTGTTGACGTTGTTGTTGTTGTTGTTATTTATTTGACATTGTTGTTGTTGTTATTGTTGTTGTTGTTGTTGTTGTTATTTATTTGACGTTGTTGTTGTTGTTATTGTTTATTTGACGTTGTTGTTTATTTGGCATTGTTGTTGTTGTTGTTGTTGACGTTGTTGTTGTTGTTGTTGTTTATTTGATGTTGTTGTTGACGTTTTTGTTGTTGTTGTTGTTGTTTATTTGACATTGTTGTTGTTGTTGTTTATTTGACGTTGTTGTTGTTGTTGTTTATTTGACGGTGTTGTTGTTGTTATTTATTTGACGTTGTTGTTATTGTTGTTTATTTGACGTTGTTGTTGTTGTTGTTTATTTGACGTTGTTTTTGTCATTGTTTTTGTTGTTTATTTGACGTTGTTATTATTGTTGTTTATTTGACGTTGTTGTTGTTGTTGTTTATTTGACGTTGTTGTTGTTGTTGTTTATTTGACGTTGTTGTTGTTGTTGTTTATTTGACGTTGTTGTTGTTGTTTTTATTTATTTGACGTTGTTGTTGTTATTGTTGTTGTTGTTGTTTATTTGACATTGTTGTTGTTGTTTATTTGACGTTGTTGTTGTTGTTGTTGTTGTTGTTTATTTGACGTTGTTGTTGTTTATATGACATTGTTGTTGTTGTTATTGTTTATTTGACATTGTTGTTGTTTATTTGACGTTGTTGTTGTTGTTGACGTTGTTGTTGTTGTTTTTTGATTGACGTTGTTGTTGTTGTTGACGTTTTTGTTGTTGTTGTTGTTGTTTATTTGACGTTGTTGTTGGTTTTGTTTATTTGACGTTGTTGTTGTTGTTGTTGTTTATTTGACGGTGTTGTTGTTATTGTTGTTTATTTGAAGTTGTTGTTGTTGTTTATTTGACGTTGTTGTTATTGTTGACATTGTTGTTGTTGTTTATTTGATGTTGTTGTTGTTGACGTTGTTGTTGTTGTTGTTTATTTGACGTTTTTGTTGTTGTTGATGTTGTTGTTGTTGTTTATTTGACATTGTTATTGTTGTTGACATTGTTGTTGTTGTTTATTTGACGTTGTTGTTGACATAGTTGTTGTTGTTGTTTATTTCACGTATTTGATTTTGTTGACGTTGTTGTTTATATGATGTTGTTGTTGTTGTTGTTTATTTGACGTTGTTGTTGTTGTTGACATTGTTGTTGTTGTTGTTCTTTATTTGACATTGTTGTTGTTGTTTATTTGACATTGTTGTTGTTGTTGACGTTGTTGTTGTTGTTTATATGACATTGTTGTTGTTGTTTATATGACATTGTTGTTGTTGTTGTTGTTGACGTTGTTGTTGTTGTTGTTGTTTTTGTTGTTGTTGTTGTTGTTTATTTGACGTTGTTGTTGTTGTTGTTTATTTGACGTTGTTGTTGTTGTTTATTTGACGGTGTTGTTGTTATTGTTGTTTATTTGAAGTTGTTGTTGTTGTTTATTTGACGTTGTTGTTATTGTTGACGTTGTTGTTGTTGTTTATTTGACGTTGTTGTTGTTGACGTTGTTGTTGTTGTTTATTTGACGTTTTTGTTGTTGTTGACGTTGTTGTTGTTGTTTATTTGACATTGTTATTGTTGTTGACATTGTTGTTGTTGTTTATTTGACGTTGTTGTTGTTGTTGACATAGTTATTGTTGTTGTTTATTTCACGTTGTTGTTTATTTGACGTTGTTGTTGTTGTTGTTTATTTGACGCTGTTGTTGTTGTTGACATTGTTGTTGTTGTTGTTCTTTATTTGACGTCGTTGTTGTTGTTTATTTGACAGTGTTGTTGTTGTTGACGTTGTTGTTGTTGTTTATATGACATTGTTGTTGTTGTTGTTGTTGACGTTGTTGGTGTTGTTTTTTATTTGACGTTGTTGTTGTTGTTATTGTTTATTTGACGTTGTTGTTGTTAGTTATTTGACGTTGTTGTTGTTGTTGTTGACGTTGTTGTTGTTGTTGTTGTTTATTTGACGTTGTTGTTGTTGTTGACGTTTTTGTTGTTGTTGTTGTTGTTTATTTGACGTTGTTGTTGTTGTTTATTTGACGTTGTTGTTGTTGACGTTGTTATTGTTGTTGTTGTTGTTTATTTGACGTTGTTGTTGTTGTTGTTGACATAGTTTTGTTGTTGTTTGTTTGACGTTGTTGTTGTTGTTATTGACGTTGTTGTTTATATGACGTTGTTGTTGTTGTTTATTTGACGTTGTTGTTGTTATTGACATTGTTGTTGTTGTTGTTTATTTGACGTTGTTGTTGTTTTTGTTGTTGTTTATTTGACATTGTTGTTGTTGTTGTTCATTTGACGTTGTTGTTGTTGGTTATTTGACGTTGACGTTGTTGTTGTTGTTGTTTATTTGACGTTGTTTTTGTCATTGTTTTTGTTGTTTATTTGACGTTGTTATTGTTGTTGTTTATTTGACGTAGTTGTTGTTGTTATTTATTTGACATTGTTATTGTTGTTGACGTTGTTGTTGTTGTTGTTTATTTGACGTTGTTGTTGTTGTTGACGTTGTTGTTGTTGTTGTTATTTATTTGACATTGTTGTTGTTGTTATTGTTGTTGTTGTTGTTGTTGTTATTATTTATTTGACGTTGTTATTGTTGTTGTTTATTTGACGTAGTTGTTGTTGTTATTTATTTGACATTGTTATTGTTGTTGACGTTGTTGTTGTTATTGTTTATTTGACGTTGTTGTTGTTTATTTGACGTTGTTGTTGTTGTTGACGTTGTTGTTGTTGTTGTTTATTTGACGTTGTTGTTGTTGTTGACGTTTTTGTTGTTGTTGTTGTTGTTTATTTGACGTTGTTGTTGTTGTTGTTTATTTGACGTTGTTGTTGTTGTTGTTGTTGTTTATTTGACGGTGTTGTTGTTATTGTTGTTTATTTCAAGTTGTTGTTATTGTTTATTTGACGTTGTTGTTATTGTTGACGTTGTTGTTGTTGTTTATTTGACGTTGTTGTTGTTGACGTTGTTGTTGTTGTTTATTTGACGTTGTTGTTGTTGTTGACGTTGTTGTTGTTGTTTATTTGACATTGTTATTGTTGTTGACATTGTTGTTGTTGTTTATTTGACGTTGTTGTTGTTGTTGACATAGTTGTTGTTGTTGTTCATTTCACGTTGTTGATTTTGTTGACGTTGTTGTATATTTGACGTTGTTGTTGTTGTTGTTTATTTGACGCTGTTGTTGTTGTTGACATTGTTGTTGTTGTTGTTCTCTATTTGACGTCGTTATTGTTGTTTATTTGACATTGTTGTTGTTGTTGACGTTTTTGTTGTTGTTTATATGACATTGTTGTTGTTGTTGTTGTTGACGTTGTTGGTGTTGTTGTTTATTTGACGTTGTTGTTGTTGTTGTTTATTTGACGTTGTTTTAATTGGTGTTTATTTTTTGACGTTGTTGTTGTTGTTGTTTATTTGACGTTGTTTTTATTGTTTATTTGACGTTGTTGTTGTTGTTTATTTGACGTTGTTGTTGTTGTTTATTTGATTTTGTTGTTGTTGTTGTTTATTTGACGTTGGTGTTGTTGTTATTTATATGACGTTGTTGTTGTTGTTGTTATTGTTTATTTGACGTTGTTGTTGTTGTTTATTTGACGTTGTTATTGTTGTTTATTAGACGTTGTTTTTGTCATTTGACGTTGTTGTTATTGTTGTTGTATTTGTTGTTGTTGTTGTTGTTGCTTATTTGATGTTGTTGTTATTGTTGTTGTTTATTTGACGTTGTTGTTGCTGTTGTTTATTTAACGTTGTTGTTGTTGTTGTTTATTTGACGTTGTTGTTGTTGTTTATTTGATGTTGTTGTTGACGTTATTGTTGTTGTTGTTGTTGTTTATTTGACGTTGTTGTTGTTGTTTATTTGACGGTGTTGTTGTTGTTATTTATTTGACGTTGTTGTTATTGTTGTTTATTTGACGCTGTTGTTGTTGTTGTTTATTTGACGTTGTTTTTGTCATTGTTTTTGTTGTTTATTTGACGTTGTTATTATTGTTGTTTATTTGACGTTGTTGTTGTTGTTGTTGTTTATTTGACGTTGTTGTTGTTGTTTATTTGACGTTGTTGTTGTTGTTGTTGTTTATTTGACGTTGTTGTTGTTATTTGACGTTGTTGTTGTTGTTGTATTTGTTGTTGTTGTTGTTGTTGCTTATTTGATGTTGTTGTTATTGTTGTTGTTTATTTGACGTTGTTGTTGCTGTTGTTTATTTGACGTTGTTGTTGTTGTTGTTTATTTGACGTTGTTGTTGTTGTTTATTTGATGTTGTTGTTGACGTTATTGTTGTTGTTGTTGTTGTTGTTGTTTATTTGACGTTGTTGTTTTTGTTTATTTGACGTTGTTGTTGTTGTTGATATTTATTTGACATTGTTGTTGTTGTTGTTTATTTGACGGTGTTGTTGTTGTTGTTGTTGTTGTTGTTGTTTATTTGACGTTGTTGTTGTTGACGTTGTTATTGTTGTTGTTGTTGTTTATTTGACGTTGTTGTTGTTGACATAGTTGTTGTTGTTGTTTGTTTGACGTTGTTGTTGTTGTTGTTGTTATTGACGTTGTTGTTTATTTGACGTTGTTGTTGTTGTTTATTTGATGTTGTTGTTGTTGTTGACATTGTTGTTGTTGTTTATTTGATGTTGCTGTTGTTGTTGTTGTTTATTTGACATTGTTGTTGTTGTTGTTCATTTGACGTTGTTGTTGTTGTTTATTTGACGTTGACGTTGTTGTTGTTGTTTATTTGACGTTGTTTTTGTCATTGTTTTTGTTGTTTATTTGACGTTGTTATTGTTGTTGTTTATTTGACGTTGTTGTTGTTGTTGTTGTTTATTTGACATTGTTATTGTTGTTGACGTTGTTGTTGTTGTTGTTTATTTGACGTTGTTATTGTTGTTGTTGTTTATTTGACGTTGTTGTTGTTGTTGTTGTTATTATTTATTTGACATTGTTGTTGTTGTTATTGTTGTTGTTGTTGTTGTTATTTATTTGACGTTGTTGTTGTTGTTATTGTTTATTTGACGTTGTTGTTGTTGTTTATTTGACGTTGTTGTTGTTTATTTGACGTTGTTGTTGTTGTTGACGTTGTTGTTGTTGTTTTTATTTATTTGACGTTGTTGTTGTTATTGTTGTTGTTGTTGTTGTTTATTTGACGTTGTTGTTGTTGTTGTTGTTTATTTGACGTTGTTGTTGTTTATATGACATTGTTGTTGTTGTTATTGTTTATTTGACGTTGTTGTTGTTTATTTGACGTTGTTGTTGTTGTTGACGTTGTTGTTGTTGTTGTTTATTTGACGTTGTTGTTGACGTTTTTGTTGTTGTTGTTGTTGTTGTTTATTTGACGTTGTTGTTGTTGTTGTTTATTTGACGTTGTTGTTGTTGTTGTTGTTTATTTGACGGTGTTGTTGTTATTGTTGTTTATTTGAAGTTGTTGTTATTGTTTATTTGACGTTGTTGTTATTGTTGACGTTGTTGTTGTTGTTTATTTGACGTTGTTGTTGTTGACGTTGTTGTTGTTGTTTATTTGACGTTGTTGTTGTTGTTGACGTTGTTGTTGTTGTTTATTTGACATTGTTATTGTTGTTGACATTGTTGTTGTTGTTTATTTGACGTTGTTGTTGTTGTTGACATAGTTGTTGTTGTTGTTCATTTCACGTTGTTGATTTTGTTGACGTTGTTGTATATTTGACGTTGTTGTTGTTGTTGTTTATTTAACGCTGTTGTTGTTGTTGACATTGTTGTTGTTGTTGTTCTTTATTTGACGTCGTTATTGTTGTTTATTTGACATTGTTGTTGTTGTTGACGTTGTTGTTGTTGTTTATATGACATTGTTGTTGTTGTTGTTGTTGACGTTGTTGGTGTTGTTGTTTATTTGACGTTGTTGTTGTTGTTGTTTATTTGACGTTGTTTTAATTGTTGTTTATTTTTTGACGTTGTTGTTGTTATTTATTTGACGTTGTTTTTATTGTTTATTTGACGTTGTTGTTGTTGTTTATTTGACGTTGTTGTTGTTGTTGTTTATTTGATTTTGTTGTTGTTGTTGTTTATTTGACGTTGGTGTTGTTGTTGTTATTTATATGACGTTGTTGTTGTTGTTGTTATTGTTTATTTGACGTTGTTGTTGTTGTTTATTTGACGTTGTTATTGTTGTTTATTAGACGTTGTTTTTGTCATTTGACGTTGTTGTTGTTGTTGTTGTATTTGTTGTTGTTGTTGTTGTTGCTTATTTGATGTTGTTGTTATTGTTGTTGTTTATTTGACGTTGTTGTTGCTGTTGTTTATTTGACGTTGTTGTTGTTGTTGTTTATTTGACGTTGTTGTTGTTGTTTATTTGATGTTGTTGTTGACGTTATTGTTGTTGTTGTTGTTGTTTATTTGACGTTGTTGTTGTTGTTTATTTGACGGTGTTGTTGTTGTTATTTATTTGACGTTGTTGTTATTGTTGTTTATTTGACGTTGTTGTTGTTGTTGTTTATTTGACGTTGTTTTTGTCATTGTTTTTGTTGTTTATTTGACGTTGTTATTATTGTTGTTTATTTGACGTTGTTGTTGTTGTTGTTGTTGTTTATTTGACGTTGTTGTTGTTGTTTATTTGACGTTGTTGTTGTTGTTGTTTATTTGACGTTGTTGTTGTTGTTGACGTTGTTGTTGTTGTTTTTATTTATTTGACGTTGTTGTTGTTATTGTTGTTGTTGTTGTTTATTTGACGTTGTTGTTGTTGTTGTTGTTGTTTATTTGACGTTGTTGTTGTTTATATGACATTGTTGTTGTTGTTATTGTTTATTTGACATTGTTGTTGTTTATTTGACGTTGTTGTTGTTGTTGACATTGTTGTTGTTGTTGTTCATTTGACGTTGTTGTTGTTGGTTATTTGACGTTGACGTTGTTGTTGTTGTTGTTTATTTGACGTTGTTTTTGTCATTGTTTTTGTTGTTTATTTGACGTTGTTATTGTTGTTGTTTATTTGACGTTGTTGTTGTTGTTGTTTATTTGACATTGTTATTCTTGTTGACGTTGTTGTTGTTGCTGTTTATTTGACGATGTTGTTGTTGTTGTTTATTTGACGATGTTGTTGTTTTTGACGTTGTTGTTGTTGTTGTTATTTATTTGACATTGTTGTTGTTGTTATTGTTGTTGTTGTTGTTGTTATTTATTTGACGTTGTTGTTGTTATTGTTTATTTGACGTTGTTGTTTATTTGACATTGTTGTTGTTGTTGTTGTTGACGTTGTTGTTGTTGTTTATACGATGTTGTTGTTGTTGACGTTTTTGTTGTTGTTGTTGTTTATTTGACATTGTTGTTGTTGTTGTTTATTTGACGTTGTTGTTGTTGTTGTTTATTTGACGGTGTTGTTGTTGTTATTTATTTGATGTTGTTGTTATTGTTGTTTATTTGACGTTGTTGTTGTTATTGTTGTTTATTTGACGTTGTTTTTGTCATTGTTTTTGTTGTTTATTTGACGTTGTTATTATTGTTGTTTATTTGACGTTGTTGTTGTTGTTGTTGTTTATTTGACGTTGTTGTTGTTGTTGTTGTTTATTTGACGTTGTTGTTGTTGTTTATTTGATGTTGTTGTTGTTGTTGATGTTGTTGTTGTTGTTTTTATTTATTGACGTTGTTGTTGTTATTGTTGTTGTTGTTGTTTATTTGACGTTGTTGTTGTTGTTGTTGTTTATTTGACGTTGTTGTCGTTTATATGACATTGTTGTTATTGTTATTGTTTATTTGACGTTGTTGTTGTTTATTTGACGTTGTTGTTGTTGTTGTTGACGTTGTTGTTGTTGTTGTTTATTTGACGTTGTTGTTGTTGTTGTCGTTTTTGTTGTTGTTGTTGTTGTTTATTTGACGTTGTTGTTGTTGTTGTTTATTTGACGTTGTTGTTGTTGTTTATTTGACGGTGTTGTTGTTATTGTTGTTTATTTGAAGTTGTTGTTGTTGTTTATTTGACGTTGTTGTTATTGTTGACGTTGTTGTTGTTGTTTATTTGACGTTGTTGTTGTTGACGTTGTTGTTGTTGTTTATTTGACGTTTTTGTTGTTGTTGACGTTGTTGTTGTTGTTTATTTGACATTGTTATTGTTGTTGACATTGTTGTTGTTGTTTATTTGACGTTGTTGTTGTTGTTGACATAGTTATTGTTGTTGTTTATTTCACGTTGTTGTTTATTTGACGTTGTTGTTGTTGTTGTTTATTTGACGCTGTTGTTGTTGTTGACATTGTTGTTGTTGTTGTTCTTTATTTGACGTCGTTGTTGTTGTTTATTTGACAGTGTTGTTGTTGTTGACGTTGTTGTTGTTGTTTATATGACATTGTTGTTGTTGTTGTTGTTGACGTTGTTGGTGTTGTTTTTTATTTGACGTTGTTGTTGTTGTTATTGTTTATTTGACGTTGTTGTTGTTAGTTATTTGACGTTGTTGTTGTTGTTGTTGACGTTGTTGTTGTTGTTGTTGTTTATTTGACGTTGTTGTTGTTGTTGACGTTTTTGTTGTTGTTGTTGTTGTTTATTTGACGTTGTTGTTGTTGTTGTTTATTTGACGTTGTTGTTGTTGACGTTGTTATTGTTGTTGTTGTTGTTTATTTGACGTTGTTGTTGTTGTTGTTGACATAGTTTTGTTGTTGTTTGTTTGACGTTGTTGTTGTTGTTATTGACGTTGTTGTTTATATGACGTTGTTGTTGTTGTTTATTTGACGTTGTTGTTGTTATTGACATTGTTGTTGTTGTTGTTTATTTGACGTTGTTGTTGTTTTTGTTGTTGTTTATTTGACATTGTTGTTGTTGTTGTTCATTTGACGTTGTTGTTGTTGGTTATTTGACGTTGACGTTGTTGTTGTTGTTGTTTATTTGACGTTGTTTTTGTCATTGTTTTTGTTGTTTATTTGACGTTGTTATTGTTGTTGTTTATTTGACGTAGTTGTTGTTGTTATTTATTTGACATTGTTATTGTTGTTGACGTTGTTGTTGTTGTTGTTTATTTGACGTTGTTGTTGTTGTTGACGTTGTTGTTGTTGTTGTTATTTATTTGACATTGTTGTTGTTGTTATTGTTGTTGTTGTTGTTGTTGTTATTTATTTGACGTTGTTGTTGTTGTTATTGTTTATTTGACGTTGTTGTTTATTTGGCATTGTTGTTGTTGTTGTTGTTGACGTTGTTGTTGTTGTTGTTGTTTATTTGATGTTGTTGTTGACGTTTTTGTTGTTGTTGTTGTTGTTTATTTGACATTGTTGTTGTTGTTGTTTATTTGACGTTGTTGTTGTTGTTGTTTATTTGACGGTGTTGTTGTTGTTATTTATTTGACGTTGTTGTTATTGTTGTTTATTTGACGTTGTTGTTGTTGTTGTTTATTTGACGTTGTTTTTGTCATTGTTTTTGTTGTTTATTTGACGTTGTTATTATTGTTGTTTATTTGACGTTGTTGTTGTTGTTGTTTATTTGACGTTGTTGTTGTTGTTGTTTATTTGACGTTGTTGTTGTTGTT
Organism: Vicia faba; assembly: GCA_948472305.1. NCBI lineage: Eukaryota > Viridiplantae > Streptophyta > Magnoliopsida > Fabales > Fabaceae > Vicia > Vicia faba. The sequence goes on along the minus strand of OX451739.1, from coordinate 460,752,376 downwards.
GTTTATTTGACGTTGTTGTTGTTGTTTTTATTTATTTGACGTTGTTGTTGTTATTGTTGTTGTTGTTGTTTATTTGACATTGTTGTTGTTGTTTATTTGACGTTGTTGTTGTTGTTGTTGTTGTTGTTTATTTGACGTTGTTGTTGTTTATATGACATTGTTGTTGTTGTTATTGTTTATTTGACATTGTTGTTGTTTATTTGACGTTGTTGTTGTTGTTGACGTTGTTGTTGTTGTTTTTTGATTGACGTTGTTGTTGTTGTTGACGTTTTTGTTGTTGTTGTTGTTGTTTATTTGACGTTGTTGTTGGTTTTGTTTATTTGACGTTGTTGTTGTTGTTGTTGTTTATTTGACGGTGTTGTTGTTATTGTTGTTTATTTGAAGTTGTTGTTGTTGTTTATTTGACGTTGTTGTTATTGTTGACATTGTTGTTGTTGTTTATTTGATGTTGTTGTTGTTGACGTTGTTGTTGTTGTTGTTTATTTGACGTTTTTGTTGTTGTTGATGTTGTTGTTGTTGTTTATTTGACATTGTTATTGTTGTTGACATTGTTGTTGTTGTTTATTTGACGTTGTTGTTGACATAGTTGTTGTTGTTGTTTATTTCACGTATTTGATTTTGTTGACGTTGTTGTTTATATGATGTTGTTGTTGTTGTTGTTTATTTGACGTTGTTGTTGTTGTTGACATTGTTGTTGTTGTTGTTCTTTATTTGACATTGTTGTTGTTGTTTATTTGACATTGTTGTTGTTGTTGACGTTGTTGTTGTTGTTTATATGACATTGTTGTTGTTGTTTATATGACATTGTTGTTGTTGTTGTTGTTGACGTTGTTGTTGTTGTTGTTGTTTTTGTTGTTGTTGTTGTTGTTTATTTGACGTTGTTGTTGTTGTTGTTTATTTGACGTTGTTGTTGTTGTTTATTTGACGGTGTTGTTGTTATTGTTGTTTATTTGAAGTTGTTGTTGTTGTTTATTTGACGTTGTTGTTATTGTTGACGTTGTTGTTGTTGTTTATTTGACGTTGTTGTTGTTGACGTTGTTGTTGTTGTTTATTTGACGTTTTTGTTGTTGTTGACGTTGTTGTTGTTGTTTATTTGACATTGTTATTGTTGTTGACATTGTTGTTGTTGTTTATTTGACGTTGTTGTTGTTGTTGACATAGTTATTGTTGTTGTTTATTTCACGTTGTTGTTTATTTGACGTTGTTGTTGTTGTTGTTTATTTGACGCTGTTGTTGTTGTTGACATTGTTGTTGTTGTTGTTCTTTATTTGACGTCGTTGTTGTTGTTTATTTGACAGTGTTGTTGTTGTTGACGTTGTTGTTGTTGTTTATATGACATTGTTGTTGTTGTTGTTGTTGACGTTGTTGGTGTTGTTTTTTATTTGACGTTGTTGTTGTTGTTATTGTTTATTTGACGTTGTTGTTGTTAGTTATTTGACGTTGTTGTTGTTGTTGTTGACGTTGTTGTTGTTGTTGTTGTTTATTTGACGTTGTTGTTGTTGTTGACGTTTTTGTTGTTGTTGTTGTTGTTTATTTGACGTTGTTGTTGTTGTTTATTTGACGTTGTTGTTGTTGACGTTGTTATTGTTGTTGTTGTTGTTTATTTGACGTTGTTGTTGTTGTTGTTGACATAGTTTTGTTGTTGTTTGTTTGACGTTGTTGTTGTTGTTATTGACGTTGTTGTTTATATGACGTTGTTGTTGTTGTTTATTTGACGTTGTTGTTGTTATTGACATTGTTGTTGTTGTTGTTTATTTGACGTTGTTGTTGTTTTTGTTGTTGTTTATTTGACATTGTTGTTGTTGTTGTTCATTTGACGTTGTTGTTGTTGGTTATTTGACGTTGACGTTGTTGTTGTTGTTGTTTATTTGACGTTGTTTTTGTCATTGTTTTTGTTGTTTATTTGACGTTGTTATTGTTGTTGTTTATTTGACGTAGTTGTTGTTGTTATTTATTTGACATTGTTATTGTTGTTGACGTTGTTGTTGTTGTTGTTTATTTGACGTTGTTGTTGTTGTTGACGTTGTTGTTGTTGTTGTTATTTATTTGACATTGTTGTTGTTGTTATTGTTGTTGTTGTTGTTGTTGTTATTTATTTGACGTTGTTGTTGTTGTTATTGTTTATTTGACGTTGTTGTTTATTTGGCATTGTTGTTGTTGTTGTTGTTGACGTTGTTGTTGTTGTTGTTGTTTATTTGATGTTGTTGTTGACGTTTTTGTTGTTGTTGTTGTTGTTTATTTGACATTGTTGTTGTTGTTGTTTATTTGACGTTGTTGTTGTTGTTGTTTATTTGACGGTGTTGTTGTTGTTATTTATTTGACGTTGTTGTTATTGTTGTTTATTTGACGTTGTTGTTGTTGTTGTTTATTTGACGTTGTTTTTGTCATTGTTTTTGTTGTTTATTTGACGTTGTTATTATTGTTGTTTATTTGACGTTGTTGTTGTTGTTGTTTATTTGACGTTGTTGTTGTTGTTGTTTATTTGACGTTGTTGTTGTTGTTGTTTATTTGACGTTGTTGTTGTTGTTGACGTTGTTGTTGTTGTTTTTATTTATTTGACGTTGTTGTTGTTATTGTTGTTGTTGTTGTTTATTTGACATTGTTGTTGTTGTTTATTTGACGTTGTTGTTGTTGTTGTTGTTGTTGTTTATTTGACGTTGTTGTTGTTTATATGACATTGTTGTTGTTGTTATTGTTTATTTGACATTGTTGTTGTTTATTTGACGTTGTTGTTGTTGTTGACGTTGTTGTTGTTGTTTTTTGATTGACGTTGTTGTTGTTGTTGACGTTTTTGTTGTTGTTGTTGTTGTTTATTTGACGTTGTTGTTGGTTTTGTTTATTTGACGTTGTTGTTGTTGTTGTTGTTTATTTGACGGTGTTGTTGTTATTGTTGTTTATTTGAAGTTGTTGTTGTTGTTTATTTGACGTTGTTGTTATTGTTGACATTGTTGTTGTTGTTTATTTGATGTTGTTGTTGTTGACGTTGTTGTTGTTGTTGTTTATTTGACGTTTTTGTTGTTGTTGATGTTGTTGTTGTTGTTTATTTGACATTGTTATTGTTGTTGACATTGTTGTTGTTGTTTATTTGACGTTGTTGTTGACATAGTTGTTGTTGTTGTTTATTTCACGTATTTGATTTTGTTGACGTTGTTGTTTATATGATGTTGTTGTTGTTGTTGTTTATTTGACGTTGTTGTTGTTGTTGACATTGTTGTTGTTGTTGTTCTTTATTTGACGTTGTTGTTGTTGTTTATTTGACATTGTTGTTGTTGTTGACGTTGTTGTTGTTGTTTATATGACATTGTTGTTGTTGTTTATATGACATTGTTGTTGTTGTTGTTGTTGACGTTGTTGTTGTTGTTGTTGTTTTTGTTGTTGTTGTTGTTGTTTATTTGACGTTGTTGTTGTTGTTGTTTATTTGACGTTGTTGTTGTTGTTTATTTGACGGTGTTGTTGTTATTGTTGTTTATTTGAAGTTGTTGTTGTTGTTTATTTGACGTTGTTGTTATTGTTGACGTTGTTGTTGTTGTTTATTTGACGTTGTTGTTGTTGACGTTGTTGTTGTTGTTTATTTGACGTTTTTGTTGTTGTTGACGTTGTTGTTGTTGTTTATTTGACATTGTTATTGTTGTTGACATTGTTGTTGTTGTTTATTTGACGTTGTTGTTGTTGTTGACATAGTTATTGTTGTTGTTTATTTCACGTTGTTGTTTATTTGACGTTGTTGTTGTTGTTGTTTATTTGACGCTGTTGTTGTTGTTGACATTGTTGTTGTTGTTGTTCTTTATTTGACGTCGTTGTTGTTGTTTATTTGACAGTGTTGTTGTTGTTGACGTTGTTGTTGTTGTTTATATGACATTGTTGTTGTTGTTGTTGTTGACGTTGTTGGTGTTGTTTTTTATTTGACGTTGTTGTTGTTGTTATTGTTTATTTGACGTTGTTGTTGTTAGTTATTTGACGTTGTTGTTGTTGTTGTTGACGTTGTTGTTGTTGTTGTTGTTTATTTGACGTTGTTGTTGTTGTTGACGTTTTTGTTGTTGTTGTTGTTGTTTATTTGACGTTGTTGTTGTTGTTGTTAATTTGACGTTGTTGTTGTTGACGTTGTTATTGTTGTTGTTGTTGTTTATTTGACGTTGTTGTTGTTGTTGTTGACATAGTTTTGTTGTTGTTTGTTTGACGTTGTTGTTGTTGTTATTGACGTTGTTGTTTATATGACGTTGTTGTTGTTGTTTATTTGACGTTGTTGTTGTTATTGACATTGTTGTTGTTGTTGTTGTTTATTTGACGTTGTTGTTGTTTTTGTTGTTGTTTATTTGACATTGTTGTTGTTGTTGTTCATTTGACGTTGTTGTTGTTGGTTATTTGACGTTGACGTTGTTGTTGTTGTTGTTTATTTGACGTTGTTTTTGTCATTGTTTTTGTTGTTTATTTGACGTTGTTATTGTTGTTGTTTATTTGACGTAGTTGTTGTTGTTATTTATTTGACATTGTTATTGTTGTTGACGTTGTTGTTGTTGTTGTTTATTTGACGTTGTTGTTGTTGTTGACGTTGTTGTTGTTGTTGTTATTTATTTGACATTGTTGTTGTTGTTATTGTTGTTGTTGTTGTTGTTATTTATTTGACGTTGTTGTTGTTGTTATTGTTTATTTGACGTTGTTGTTTATTTGGCATTGTTGTTGTTGTTGTTGACGTTGTTGTTGTTGTTGTTGTTTATTTGATGTTGTTGTTGACGTTTTTGTTGTTGTTGTTGTTGTTTATTTGACATTGTTGTTGTTGTTGTTTATTTGACGTTGTTGTTGTTGTTGTTTATTTGACGGTGTTGTTGTTGTTATTTATTTGACGTTGTTGTTATTGTTGTTTATTTGACGTTGTTGTTGTTGTTGTTTATTTGACGTTGTTTTTGTCATTGTTTTTGTTGTTTATTTGACGTTGTTATTATTGTTGTTTATTTGACGTTATTGTTGTTGTTGTTTATTTGACGTTGTTGTTGTTGTTGTTTATTTGACGTTGTTGTTGTTGTTGTTTATTTGACGTTGTTGTTGTTGTTGACGTTGTTGTTGTTGTTTTTATTTATTTGACGTTGTTGTTGTTATTGTTGTTGTTGTTGTTTATTTGACATTGTTGTTGTTGTTTATTTGACGTTGTTGTTGTTGTTGTTGTTGTTGTTTATTTGACGTTGTTGTTGTTTATATGACATTGTTGTTGTTGTTATTGTTTATTTGACATTGTTGTTGTTTATTTGACGTTGTTGTTGTTGTTGACGTTGTTGTTGTTGTTTTTTGATTGACGTTGTTGTTGTTGTTGACGTTTTTGTTGTTGTTGTTGTTGTTTATTTGACGTTGTTGTTGGTTTTGTTTATTTGACGTTGTTGTTGTTGTTGTTGTTTATTTGACGGTGTTGTTGTTATTGTTGTTTATTTGAAGTTGTTGTTGTTGTTTATTTGACGTTGTTGTTATTGTTGACATTGTTGTTGTTGTTTATTTGATGTTGTTGTTGTTGACGTTGTTGTTGTTGTTGTTTATTTGACGTTTTTGTTGTTGTTGATGTTGTTGTTGTTGTTTATTTGACATTGTTATTGTTGTTGACATTGTTGTTGTTGTTTATTTGACGTTGTTGTTGACATAGTTGTTGTTGTTGTTTATTTCACGTATTTGATTTTGTTGACGTTGTTGTTTATATGATGTTGTTGTTGTTGTTGTTTATTTGACGTTGTTGTTGTTGACATTGTTGTTGTTGTTGTTCTTTATTTGACGTTGTTGTTGTTGTTTATTTGACATTGTTGTTGTTGTTGACGTTGTTGTTGTTGTTTATATGACATTGTTGTTGTTGTTTATATGACATTGTTGTTGTTGTTGTTGTTGACGTTGTTGTTGTTGTTGTCGTTTTTGTTGTTGTTGTTGTTGTTTATTTGACGTTGTTGTTGTTGTTGTTTATTTGACGTTGTTGTTGTTGTTTATTTGACGGTGTTGTTGTTATTGTTGTTTATTTGAAGTTGTTGTTGTTGTTTATTTGACGTTGTTGTTATTGTTGACGTTGTTGTTGTTGTTTATTTGACGTTGTTGTTGTTGACGTTGTTGTTGTTGTTTATTTGACGTTTTTGTTGTTGTTGACGTTGTTGTTGTTGTTTATTTGACATTGTTATTGTTGTTGACATTGTTGTTGTTGTTTATTTGACGTTGTTGTTGTTGTTGACATAGTTATTGTTGTTGTTTATTTCACGTTGTTGTTTATTTGACGTTGTTGTTGTTGTTGTTTATTTGACGCTGTTGTTGTTGTTGACATTGTTGTTGTTGTTGTTCTTTATTTGACGTCGTTGTTGTTGTTTATTTGACAGTGTTGTTGTTGTTGACGTTGTTGTTGTTGTTTATATGACATTGTTGTTGTTGTTGTTGTTGACGTTGTTGGTGTTGTTTTTTATTTGACGTTGTTGTTGTTTTTATTGTTTATTTGACGTTGTTGTTGTTAGTTATTTGACGTTGTTGTTGTTGTTGTTGACGTTGTTGTTGTTGTTGTTGTTTATTTGACGTTGTTGTTGTTGTTGACGTTTTTGTTGTTGTTGTTGTTGTTTATTTGACGTTGTTGTTGTTGTTTATTTGACGTTGTTGTTGTTGACGTTGTTATTGTTGTTGTTGTTGTTTATTTGACGTTGTTGTTGTTGTTGTTGACATAGTTTTGTTGTTGTTTGTTTGACGTTGTTGTTGTTGTTATTGACGTTGTTGTTTATATGACGTTGTTGTTGTTGTTTATTTGACGTTGTTGTTGTTATTGACATTGTTGTTGTTGTTGTTTATTTGACGTTGTTGTTGTTTTTGTTGTTGTTTATTTGACATTGTTGTTGTTGTTGTTCATTTGACGTTGTTGTTGTTGGTTATTTGACGTTGACGTTGTTGTTGTTGTTGTTTATTTGACGTTGTTTTTGTCATTGTTTTTGTTGTTTATTTGACGTTGTTATTGTTGTTGTTTATTTGACGTAGTTGTTGTTGTTATTTATTTGACATTGTTATTGTTGTTGACGTTGTTGTTGTTGTTGTTTATTTGACGTTGTTGTTGTTGTTGACGTTGTTGTTGTTGTTGTTATTTATTTGACATTGTTGTTGTTGTTATTGTTGTTGTTGTTGTTGTTATTTATTTGACGTTGTTGTTGTTGTTATTGTTTATTTGACGTTGTTGTTTATTTGGCATTGTTGTTGTTGTTGTTGTTGACGTTGTTGTTGTTGTTGTTGTTTATTTGATGTTGTTGTTGACGTTTTTGTTGTTGTTGTTGTTGTTTATTTGACATTGTTGTTGTTGTTGTTTATTTGACGTTGTTGTTGTTGTTGTTTATTTGACGGTGTTGTTGTTGTTATTTATTTGACGTTGTTGTTATTGTTGTTTATTTGACGTTGTTGTTGTTGTTGTTTATTTGACGTTGTTTTTGTCATTGTTTTTGTTGTTTATTTGACGTTGTTATTATTGTTGTTTATTTGACGTTGTTGTTGTTGTTGTTTATTTGACGTTGTTGTTGTTGTTGTTTATTTGACGTTGTTGTTGTTGTTGTTTATTTGACGTTGTTGTTGTTGTTGACGTTGTTGTTGTTGTTTTTATTTATTTGACGTTGTTGTTGTTATTGTTGTTGTTGTTGTTTATTTGACATTGTTGTTGTTGTTTATTTGACGTTGTTGTTGTTGTTGTTGTTGTTGTTTATTTGACGTTGTTGTTGTTTATATGACATTGTTGTTGTTGTTATTGTTTATTTGACATTGTTGTTGTTTATTTGACGTTGTTGTTGTTGTTGACGTTGTTGTTGTTGTTTTTTGATTGACGTTGTTGTTGTTGTTGACGTTTTTGTTGTTGTTGTTGTTGTTTATTTGACGTTGTTGTTGGTTTTGTTTATTTGACGTTGTTGTTGTTGTTGTTGTTTATTTGACGGTGTTGTTGTTATTGTTGTTTATTTGAAGTTGTTGTTGTTGTTTATTTGACGTTGTTGTTATTGTTGACGTTGTTGTTGTTGTTTATTTGATGTTGTTGTTGTTGACGTTGTTGTTGTTGTTGTTTATTTGACGTTTTTGTTGTTGTTGATGTTGTTGTTGTTGTTTATTTGACATTGTTATTGTTGTTGACATTGTTGTTGTTGTTTATTTGACGTTGTTGTTGACATAGTTGTTGTTGTTGTTTATTTCACGTATTTGATTTTGTTGACGTTGTTGTTTATATGATGTTGTTGTTGTTGTTGTTTATTTGACGTTGTTGTTGTTGTTGACATTGTTGTTGTTGTTGTTCTTTATTTGACGTTGTTGTTGTTGTTTATTTGACATTGTTGTTGTTGTTGACGTTGTTGTTGTTGTTTATATGACATTGTTGTTGTTGTTTATATGACATTGTTGTTGTTGTTGTTGTTGACGTTGTTGGTGTTGTTGTTTATTTGACGTTGTTGTTGTTGTTATTTATTTGACGTTGTTTTAATTGTTGTTGATTTTTTGACGTTGTTGTTGTTGTTTATTTGACGTTGTTTTTATTGTTTATTTGACGTTGTTGTTGTTATTTATTTGACGTTGTTGTTGTTGTTGTTATTTATTTGACGTTGTTGTTGTTGTTGTTATTGTTTATTTGACGTTGTTGTTGTTGTTTATTTGACGTTGTTATTGTTGTTTATTTGACGTTGTTTTTGTTATTTGACGTTGTTGTTGTTGTTGTATTTGTTGTTGTTGTTGTTGTTGTTGCTTATTTGATGTTGTTGTTATTGTTGTTGTTTATTTGACGTTGTTGTTGCTGTTGTTTATTTGACGTTGTTGTTGTTGTTGTTTATTTGACGTTGTTGTTGTTGTTTATTTGATGTTGTTGTTGACGTTATTGTTGTTGTTGTTGTTGTTGTTGTTGTTTATTTGACGTTGTTGTTTTTGTTTATTTGACGTTGTTGTTGTTGTTGATATTTATTTGACGTTGTTGTTGTTGTTGTTTATTTGACGGTGTTGTTGTTGTTGTTGTTGTTGTTTATTTGAAGTTGTTGTTGTTGACATTGTTATTGTTGTTGTTGTTGTTTATTTGACGTTGTTGTTGTTGACATAGTTGTTGTTGTTGTTTGTTTGACGTTGTTGTTGTTGTTGTTATTGGCGTTGTTGTTTATTTGACGTTGTGGTTGTTGTTTATTTGATGTTGTTGTTGTTGTTGTTGTTGTTGACATTGTTGTTGTTGTTTATTTGATGTTGCTGTTGTTGTTGTTGTTTATTTGACATTGTTGTTGTTGTTGTTCATTTGACGTTGTTGTTGTTGTTTATTTGACGTTGACGTTGTTGTTGTTGTTTATGTGACGTTGTTTTTGTCATTGTTTTTGTTGTTTATTTGACGTTGTTATTGTTGTTGTTTATTTGACGTTGTTGTTGTTGTTGTTGTTTATTTGACATTGTTATTGTTGTTGACGTTATTGTTGTTGTTGTTTATTTGACGTTGTTATTGTTGTTGTTGTTTATTTGACGTTGTTGTTGTTGTTGTTATTATTATTTATTTGACATTGTTGTTGTTGTTATTGTTGTTGTTGTTATTTATTTGACGTTGTTGTTGTTGTTATTGTTTATTTGACGTTGTTGTTGTTGTTTATTTGACGTTGTTGTTGTTTATTTGACGTTGTTGTTGTTGTTGACGTTGTTGTTGTTTTTATTTATTTGACGTTGTTGTTGTTATTGTTGTTGTTGTTGTTGTTTATTTGACGTTGTTGTTGTTGTTTATTTGACGTTGTTGTTGTTTATATGACATTGTTGTTGTTGTTATTGTTTATTTGACGTTGTTGTTGTTTATTTGACGTTGTTGTTGTTGTTGACGTTGTTGTTGTTGTTGTTTATTTGACGTTGTTGTTGTTGTTGACTTTTTTGTTGTTGTTGTTGTTGTTTATTTGACGTTGTTGTTGTTGTTGTTTATTTGACGTTGTTGTTGTTGTTGTTTATTTGACGGTGTTGTTGTTATTGTTTTTTTGTTTGAAGTTGTTGTTATTGTTTATTTGACGTTGTTGTTATTGTTGACGTTGTTGTTGTTGTTTATTTGACGTTGTTGTTGTTGACGTTGTTGTTGTTGTTTATTTGACGTTGTTGTTGTTGTTGACGTTGTTGTTGTTGTTTATTTGACATTGTTATTGTTGTTGACATTGTTGTTGTTGTTTATTTGACGTTGTTGTTGTTGACATAGTTGTTGTTGTTGTTCATTTCACGTTGTTGATTTTGTTGACGTTGTTGTATATTTGACGTTGTTGTTGTTGTTGTTTATTTGACGCTGTTGTTGTTGTTGACATTGTTGTTGTTGTTGTTCTTTATTTGACGTCGTTATTGTTGTTTATTTTACATTGTTGTTGTTGTTGACGTTGTTGTTGTTGTTTATATGACATTGTTGTTGTTGTTGTTGTTGACGTTGTTGGTGTTGTTGTTTATTTGACGTTGTTGTTGTTGTTGTTTATTTGACGTTGTTTTAATTGTTGTTTATTTTTTGACGTTGTTGTTGTTGTTTATTTGACGTTGTTTTTATTGTTTATTTGACGTTGTTGTTGTTGTTTATTTGACGTTGTTGTTGTTGTTGTTTATTTGATTTTGTTGTTGTTGTTGTTTATTTGACGTTGGTGTTGTTGTTGTTATTTATATGACGTTGTTGTTGTTGTTGTTATTGTTTATTTGACGTTTTTGTTGTTGTTTATTTGACGTTGTTATTGTTGTTTATTAGACGTTGTTTTTGTCATTTGACGTTGTTGTTGTTGTTGTTGTATTTGTTGTTGTTGTTGTTGTTGCTTATTTGATGTTGTTGTTATTGTTGTTGTTTATTTGACGTTGTTGTTGCTGTTGTTTATTTGACGTTGTTGTTGTTGTTGTTGTTTATTTGACGTTGTTGTTGTTGTTTATTTGATGTTGTTGTTGACGTTATTGTTGTTGTTGTTGTTGTTTATTTGACGTTGTTGTTTTTGTTTATTTGACGTTGTTGTTGTTGATATTTATTTGACGTTGTTGTTGTTGTTTATTTGACGGTGTTGTTGTTGTTGTTGTTGTTTATTTGACGTTGTTGTTGTTGTTGTTGTTTATTTGACGTTGTTGTTGTTATTGTTGTTGTTGTTGTTTATTTGACGTTGTTGTTGTTGACATAGTTGTTGTTATTGTTGTTTGTTTGACGTTGTTGTTGTTGTTGTTATTGACGTTGTTGTTTATTTGACATTGTTGTTGTTGTTGTTTATTTGATGTTTATGTTGTTGTTGTTAACATTGTTGTTGTTGTTTATTTGACGTTGCTGTTGTTGTTGTTGTTTATTTGACATTGTTGTTGTTGTTGTTCATTTGACGTTGTTGTTGTTGTTTATTTGACGTTGACGTTGTTGTTGTTGTTTATTTGACGTTGTTTTTGTCATTGTTTTTGTTGTTTATTTGACGTTGTTATTGTTGTTGTTTATTTGACGTTGTTGTTGTTGTTGTTTATTTGACATTGTTATTGTTGTTGACGTTGTTGTTGTTGTTGTTGTTGTTTATTTGACGTTGTTATTGTTGTTGTTGTTTATTTGACGTTGTTGTTGTTGTTATTATTTATTTGACATTGTTGTTGTTGTTATTGTTGTTGTTGTTGTTGTTGTTATTTATTTGACGTTGTTGTTGTTGTTATTGTTTATTTGACGTTGTTATTTATTTGACATTGTTGTTGTTGTTGTTGTTGACGTTGTTGTTGTTTTTGTTTATTTGATGTTGTTGTTGTTGACGTTTTTGTTGTTGTTGTTGTTTATTTGACATTGTTGTTGTTGTTGTTTATTTGAAGTTGTTGTTGTTGTTGTTGTTTATTTGACGGTGTTGTTGTTGTTATTTATTTGACGTTGTTGTTATTGTTGTTTATTTGACGTTGTTGTTGTTGTTTATTTGACGTTGTTTTTGTCATTGTTTTTGTTGTTTAGTTGACGTTGTTATTATTGTTGTTTATTTGACGTTGTTGTTGTTGTTGTTGTTTATTTGACGTTGTTGTTGTTGTTGTTGACGTTGTTGTTGTTGTTTATTTGACGTTGTTGTTGTTTATTTGACATTGTTGTTATTGACGTTGTTGTTGTTGTTGTTATTTATTTGACGTTGTTGTTGTTATTGTTGTTGTTGTTGTTTATTTGACGTTGTTGTTGTTGTTATTTATTTGACGTTGTTGTTGTTGTTGTTTATATGACATTGTTGTTGTTGTTATTGTTTATTTGACGTTGTTGTTGTTGTTTATTTGACGTTGTTGTTGTTGTTGTTGTTGACGTTGTTGTTGTTGTTGTTTATTTGACGTTGTTGTTGTTGTTGACGTTTTTGTTGTTGTTGTTGTTTATTTGACGTTGTTGTTGTTGTTTATTTGACGGTGTTGTTGTTATTGTTGTTTATTTGACGTTATTGTTGTTGTTTATTTGACGTTGTTGATATTGTTGACGTTGTTGTTGTTGTTTATTTGACGTTGTTGTTGTTGTTGTTGAGGTTGTTGTTGTTGTTTATTTGACGTTGTTGTTGTTGACGTTGTTGTTGTTGTTTATTTGACATTGTTATTGTTGTTGACATTGTTGTTGTTGTTTATTTGACGTTGTTGTTGTTGTTGACATAGTTGTTGTTGTTGTTTATTTCACGTTGTTGATGTTGTTGACGTTGTTGTTTATTTGACGTTGTTGTTGTTGTTGTTGTTATTTATTTGACGCTGTTGTTGTTGTTGACATTGTTGTTGTTGTTGTTCTTTATTTGACGTCGTTGTTGTTGTTTATTTGACATTGTTATTGTTGTTTATATGACATTGTTGTTGTTGTTGTTGTTGACGTTGTTGGTGTTGTTGTTTATTTGACGTTGTTGTTGTTGTTGTTGTTGTTGTTTATTTGACGTTGTTTTAATTGTTGTTGATTTTTTGACGTTGTTGTTGTTGTTGTTTATTTGATTTTGTTGTTGTTGTTGTTTATTTGACGTTGGTGTTGTTGTTGTTTATTTGACGTTGTTGTTGTTGTTGTTATTTATTTGACATTGTTGTTGTTGTTATTGTTTATTTGACGTTGTTGTTGTTTATTTGACGTTGTTATTGTTGTTTATTTGACGATGTTTTTGTTATTTGACGTTGTTGTTGTTGTTGTTGTTGTATTTGTTGTTGTTGTTGTTGTTGTTGCTTATTTGTTGTTGTTCTTATTGTTGTTGTTTATTTGTCGTTGTTGTTGCTCTTGTTTATTTGACGTTGTTGTTGTTGTTGTTGTTTATTTGACGTTGTTGTTGTTGTTGTTTATTTGATGTTGTTGTTGTTGACGTTGTTGCTGTTGTTAATGTTGTTTATTTGACGTTGTTGTTTTTGTTTATTTGACGTTGTTGTTGTTGTTGATATTTATTTGACGTTCTTGTTGTTGTTGTTTATTTGACGGTGTTGTTGTTGTTGTTATTTATTTGACGTTGTTGTTGTTGTTGTTTATTTGACGTTGTTGTTGTTGACGTTGTTATTGTTGTTGTTGTTGTTTATTTGACGTTGTTGTTGTTGTTGACATAGTTGTTGTTGTTGTTTGTTTGACGTTGTTGTTGTTGTTATTGTCGTTGTTGTTTATTTGACGTTGTTGTTGTTGTTGTTTATTTGACGTTGTTGTTGTTGTTGTTGTTGACATTGTTGTTGTTGTTGTATTTGTTGTTGTTGTTGTTGTTGCTTATTTGATGTTGTTGTTATTGTTGTTGTTTATTTGACGTTGTTGTTGCTGTTGTTTATTTGACGTTGTTGTTGTTGTTTATTTGACGTTGATGTTGTTGTTTATTTGATGTTGTTGTTGACGTTATTGTTGTTGTTGTTGTTGTTGTTTATTTGACGTTGTTGTTTTTGTTTATTTGACGTTGTTGTTGTTGTTGATATTTATTTGACGTTGTTGTTGTTGTTGTTTATTTGACGGTGTTGTTGTTGTTGTTGTTGTTGTTGTTTATTTGACGTTGTTGTTGTTGACGTTGTTATTGTTGTTGTTGTTGTTTATTTGACGTTGTTGTTGTTGACATAGTTGTTGTTGTTGTTTGTTTGACGTTGTTGTTGTTGTTGTTATTGACGTTGTTGTTTATTTGACGTTGTTGTTGTTGTTTATTTGATGTTGTTGTTGTTGTTGTTGTTGACATTGTTGTTGTTGTTTATTTGATGTTGCTGTTGTTGTTGGTGTTTATTTGACATTGTTGTTGTTGTTGTTCATTTGACGTTGTTGTTGTTGTTTATTTGACGTTGACGTTATTGTTGTTGTTTATTTGACGTTGTTTTTGTCATTGTTTTTGTTGTTTATTTGACGTTGTTATTGTTGTTGTTTATTTGACGTTGTTGTTGTTGTTGTTGTTTATTTGACATTGTTATTGTTGTTGACGTTGTTGTTGTTGTTGTTTATTTGACGTTGGTATTGTTGTTGTTGTTTATTTGACGTTGTTGTTGTTGTTGTTATTGTTATTTATTTGACATTGTTGTTTTGTTATTGTTGTTGTTGTTGTTGTTATTTATTTGACGTTGTTGTTGTTGTTATTGTTTATTTGACGTTGTTGTTGTTGTTTATTTGACGTTGTTGTTGTTTATTTGACGTTGTTGTTGTTGTTGACGTTGTTGTTGTTGTTTTTATTTATTTGACGTTGTTGTTGTTATTGTTGTTGTTGTTGTTGTTTATTTGACGTTGTTGTTGTTGTTTATTTGACGTTGTTGTTGTTTATATGACATTGTTGTTGTTGTTATTGTTTATTTGACGTTGTTGTTGTTTATTTGACGTTGTTGTTGTTGTTGACGTTGTTGTTGTTGTTGTTTATTTGACGTTGTTGTTGTTGTTGACGTTTTTGTTGTTGTTGTTGTTGTTGTTTATTTGACGTTGTTGTTGTTGTTGTTTATTTGACGTTGTTGTTGTTGTTGTTGTTGTTTATTTGACGGTGTTGTTGTTATTGTTGTTTATTTGAAGTTGTTGTTATTGTTTATTTGACGTTGTTGTTATTGTTGACGTTGTTGTTGTTGTTTATTTGGCGTTGTTGTTGTTGACGTTGTTGTTGTTGTTTATTTGACGTTGTTGTTGTTGTTGACGTTGTTGTTGTTGTTTATTTGACATTGTTATTGTTGTTGACATTGTTGTTGTTGTTTATTTGACGTTGTTGTTGTTGACATAGTTGTTGTTTTTGTCATTGTTTTTGTTGTTTATTTGACGTTGTTATTGTTGTTGTTTATTTGACGTTGTTGTTGTTGTTTATTTGACATTGTTATTGTTGTTGACGTTGTTGTTGTTGTTGTTGTTGTTGTTTATTTGACATTGTTATTGTTGTTGTTGTTTATTTGACGTTGTTGTTGTTGTTATTATTTATTTGACATTGTTGTTGTTGTTATTGTTGTTGTTGTTGTTGTTGTTATTTATTTGACGTTGTTGTTGTTGTTATTGTTTATTTGACGTTGTTATTTATTTGACATTGTTGTTGTTGTTGTTGTTGACGTTGTTGTTGTTTTTGTTTATTTGATGTTGTTGTTGTTGACGTTTTTGTTGTTGTTGTTGTTGTTTATTTGACATTGTTGTTGTTGTTGTCTATTTGAAGTTGTTGTTGTTGTTGTTGTTTATTTGACGGTGTTGTTGTTGTTATTTATTTGACGTTGTTGTTATTGTTGTTTATTTGACGTTGTTGTTGTTGTTTATTTGACGTTGTTTTTGTCATTGTTTTTGTTGTTTAGTTGACGTTGTTATTATTGTTGTTTATTTGACGTTGTTGTTGTTGTTGTTGTTTATTTGACGTTGTTGTTGTTGTTGTTGACGTTGTTGTTGTTGTTTATTTGACGTTGTTGTTGTTTATTTGACATTGTTGTTATTGACGTTGTTGTTGTTGTTGTTATTTATTTGACGTTGTTGTTGTTATTGTTGTTGTTGTTGTTTATTTGACGTTGTTGTTGTTGTTATTTATTTGACGTTGTTGTTGTTGTTGTTTATATGACATTGTTGTTGTTGTTATTGTTTATTTGACGTTGTTGTTGTTGTTTATTTGACGTTGTTGTTGTTGTTGTTGTTGACGTTGTTGTTGTTGTTGTTTATTTGACGTTGTTGTTGTTGTTGACGTTTTTGTTGTTGTTGTTGTTGTTTATTTGACGTTGTTGTTGTTGTTTATTTGACGGTGTTGTTGTTATTGTTGTTTATTTGACGTTATTGTTGTTGTTTATTTGACGTTGTTGATATTGTTGACGTTGTTGTTGTTGTTTATTTGACGTTGTTGTTGTTGTTGTTGAGGTTGTTGTTGTTGTTTATTTGACATTGTTGTTGTTGACGTTGTTGTTGTTGTTTATTTGACATTGTTATTGTTGTTGACATTGTTGTTGTTGTTTATTTGACGTTGTTGTTGTTGTTGACATAGTTGTTGTTGTTGTTTATTTCACGTTGTTGATGTTGTTGACGTTGTTGTTTATTTGACGTTGTTGTTGTTGTTGTTGTTGTTATTTATTTGACGCTGTTGTTGTTGTTGACATTGTTGTTGTTGTTGTTCTTTATTTGACGTCGTTGTTGTTGTTTATTTGACATTGTTATTGTTGTTTATATGACATTGTTGTTGTTGTTGTTGTTGACGTTGTTGGTGTTGTTGTTTATTTGACGTTGTTGTTGTTGTTGTTGTTGTTGTTGTTTATTTGACGTTGTTTTAATTGTTGTTGATTTTTTGACGTTGTTGTTGTTGTTGTTTATTTGATTTTGTTGTTGTTGTTGTTTATTTGACGTTGGTGTTGTTGTTGTTTATTTGACGTTGTTGTTGTTGTTATTTATTTGACATTGTTGTTGTTGTTATTGTTTATTTGACGTTGTTGTTGTTTATTTGACGTTGTTATTGTTGTTTATTTGACGATGTTTTTGTTATTTGACGTTGTTGTTGTTGTTGTTGTTGTATTTGTTGTTGTTGTTGTTGTTGTTGTTGCTTATTTGTTGTTGTTCTTATTGTTGTTGTTTATTTGTCGTTGTTGTTGCTCTTGTTTATTTGACGTTGTTGTTGTTGTTGTTGTTGTTTATTTGACGTTGTTGTTGTTGTTGTTTATTTGATGTTGTTGTTGTTGACGTTGTTGTTGTTGTTAATGTTGTTTATTTGACGTTGTTGTTTTTGTTTATTTGACGTTGTTGTTGTTGTTGATATTTATTTGACGTTCTTGTTGTTGTTGTTTATTTGACGGTGTTGTTGTTGTTGTTGTTATTTATTTGACGTTGTTGTTGTTGTTGTTTATTTGACGTTGTTGTTGTTGACGTTGTTATTGTTGTTGTTGTTGTTTATTTGACGTTGTTGTTGTTGTTGACATAGTTGTTGTTGTTGTTTGTTTGACGTTGTTGTTGTTGTTATTGTCGTTGTTGTTTATTTGACGTTGTTGTTGTTGTTGTTTATTTGACGTTGTTGTTGTTGTTGTTGTTGACATTGTTGTTGTTGTTGTATTTGTTGTTGTTGTTGTTGTTGCTTATTTGATGTTGTTGTTATTGTTGTTGTTTATTTGACGTTGTTGTTGCTGTAGTTTATTTGACGTTGTTGTTGTTGTTTATTTGACGTTGACGTTGTTGTTTATTTGATGTTGTTGTTGACGTTATTGTTGTTGTTGTTGTTGTTGTTTATTTGACGTTGTTGTTTTTGTTTATTTGACGTTGTTGTTGTTGTTGATATTTATTTGACGTTGTTGTTGTTGTTGTTTATTTGACGGTGTTGTTGTTGTTGTTGTTGTTGTTGTTTATTTGACGTTGTTGTTGTTGACGTTGTTATTGTTGTTGTTGTTGTTTATTTGACGTTGTTGTTGTTGACATAGTTGTTGTTGTTGTTTGTTTGACGTTGTTGTTGTTGTTGTTATTGACGTTGTTGTTTATTTGACGTTGTTGTTGTTGTTTATTTGATGTTGTTGTTGTTGTTGTTGTTGACATTGTTGTTGTTGTTTATTTGATGTTGCTGTTGTTGTTGTTGTTTATTTGACATTGTTGTTGTTGTTGTTCATTTGACGTTGTTGTTGTTGTTTATTTGACGTTGACGTTATTGTTGTTGTTTATTTGACGTTGTTTTTGTCATTGTTTTTGTTGTTTATTTGACGTTGTTATTGTTGTTGTTTATTTGACGTTGTTGTTGTTGTTGTTGTTTATTTGACATTGTTATTGTTGTTGACGTTGTTGTTGTTGTTGTTTATTTGACGTTGGTATTGTTGTTGTTGTTTATTTGACGTTGTTGTTGTTGTTGTTATTGTTATTTATTTGACATTGTTGTTTTGTTATTGTTGTTGTTGTTGTTGTTATTTATTTGACGTTGTTGTTGTTGTTATTGTTTATTTGACGTTGTTGTTGTTGTTTATTTGACGTTGTTGTTGTTTATTTGACGTTGTTGTTGTTGTTGACGTTGTTGTTGTTGTTTTTATTTATTTGACGTTGTTGTTGTTATTGTTGTTGTTGTTGTTGTTTATTTGACGTTGTTGTTGTTGTTTATTTGACGTTGTTGTTGTTTATATGACATTGTTGTTGTTGTTATTGTTTATTTGACGTTGTTGTTGTTTATTTGACGTTGTTGTTGTTGTTGACGTTGTTGTTGTTGTTGTTTATTTGACGTTGTTGTTGTTGTTGACGTTTTTGTTGTTGTTGTTGTTGTTTATTTGACGTTGTTGTTGTTGTTGTTTATTTGACGTTGTTGTTGTTGTTGTTGTTTATTTGACGGTGTTGTTGTTATTGTTGTTTATTTGAAGTTGTTGTTATTGTTTATTTGACGTTGTTGTTATTGTTGACGTTGTTGTTGTTGTTTATTTGGCGTTGTTGTTGTTGACGTTGTTGTTGTTGTTTATTTGACGTTGTTGTTGTTGTTGACGTTGTTGTTGTTGTTTATTTGACATTGTTATTGTTGTTGACATTGTTGTTGTTGTTTATTTGACGTTGTTGTTGTTGACATAGTTGTTGTTGTTGTTCATTTCACGTTGTTGATTTTGTTGACGTTGTTGTATAGTTGACATTGTTGTTGTTGTTGTTTATTTGACGCTGTTGTTGTTGTTGACATTGTTGTTGTTGTTGTTCTTTATTTGACGTCGTTATTGTTGTTTATTTGACATTGTTGTTGTTGTTGACGTTGTTGTTGTTGTTTATATGACATTGTTGTTGTTGTTGTTGTTGACGTTGTTGGTGTTGTTGTTTATTTG
This sequence comes from Vicia faba, assembly GCA_948472305.1. Taxonomy (NCBI): domain Eukaryota; kingdom Viridiplantae; phylum Streptophyta; class Magnoliopsida; order Fabales; family Fabaceae; genus Vicia; species Vicia faba. The sequence continues at coordinate 460,733,305 of OX451739.1, read as the reverse complement.
ACGTTGTTGTTGTTGTTGTTTATTTGACGTTGTTTTAATTGTTGTTTATTTTTTGACGTTGTTGTTGTTGTTTATTTGACGTTGTTTTTATTGTTTATTTGACGTTGTTGTTGTTGTTTATTTGACGTTGTTGTTGTTGTTGTTTATTTGATTTTGTTGTTGTTGTTGTTTATTTGACGTTGGTGTTGTTGTTGTTGTTTATTTGACGTTGTTGTTGTTGTTGTTTATTTGATTTTGTTGTTGTTGTTGTTTATTTGACGTTGGTGTTGTTGTTATTTATATGACGTTGTTGTTGTTGTTGTTATTGTTTATTTGACGTTGTTGTTGTTGTTTATTTGACGTTGTTATTGTTGTTTATTAGACGTTGTTTTTGTCATTTGACGTTGTTGTTGTTGTTGTTGTATTTGTTGTTGTTGTTGTTGTTGCTTATTTGATGTTGTTGTTATTGTTGTTGTTTATTTGACGTTGTTGTTGCTGTTGTTTATTTGACGTTGTTGTTGTTGTTGTTGTTTATTTGACGTTGTTGTTGTTGTTTATTTGATGTTGTTGTTGACGTTATTGTTGTTGTTGTTGTTGTTTATTTGACGTTGTTGTTTTTGTTTATTTGACGTTGTTGTTGTTGATATTTATTTGACGTTGTTGTTGTTGTTTATTTGACGGTGTTGTTGTTGTTGTTGTTGTTTATTTGACGTTGTTGTTGTTGTTGTTTATTTGACGTTGTTGTTGTTATTGTTGTTGTTGTTGTTTATTTGACGTTGTTGTTGTTGACATAGTTGTTGTTATTGTTGTTTGTTTGACGTTGTTGTTGTTGTTGTTATTGACGTTGTTGTTTATTTGACATTGTTGTTGTTGTTGTTTATTTGATGTTTATGTTGTTGTTGTTGACATTGTTGTTGTTGTTTATTTGACGTTGCTGTTGTTGTTGTTGTTTATTTGACATTGTTGTTGTTGTTGTTGTTCATTTGACGTTGTTGTTGTTGTTTATTTGACGTTGACGTTGTTGTTGTTGTTGTTTATTTGACGTTGTTTTTGTCATTGTTTTTGTTGTTTATTTGACATTGTTATTGTTGTTGTTTATTTGACGTTGTTGTTGTTGTTGTTTATTTGACATTGTTATTGTTGTTGACGTTGTTGTTGTTGTTGTTGTTGTTGTTTATTTGACGTTGTTATTGTTGTTGTTGTTTATTTGACGTTGTTGTTGTTGTTATTATTTATTTGACATTGTTGTTGTTGTTATTGTTGTTGTTGTTGTTGTTGTTGTTATTTATTTGACGTTGTTGTTGTTGTTATTGTTTATTTGACGTTGTTATTTATTTGACATTGTTGTTGTTGTTGTTGTTGACGTTGTTGTTGTTTTTGTTTATTTGATGTTGTTGTTGTTGACGTTTTTGTTGTTGTTGTTGTTGTTGTTTATTTGACATTGTTGTTGTTGTTGTTTATTTGACGTTGTTGTTGTTGTTGTTGTTTATTTGACGGTGTTGTTGTTGTTATTTATTTGACGTTGTTGTTATTGTTGTTTATTTGACGTTGTTGTTGTTGTTTATTTGACGTTGTTTTTGTCATTGTTTTTGTTGTTTAGTTGACGTTGTTATTATTGTTGTTTATTTGACGTTGTTGTTGTTGTTGTTGTTTATTTGACGTTGTTGTTGTTGTTGTTGACGTTGTTGTTGTTGTTTATTTGACGTTGTTGTTGTTTATTTGACATTGTTGTTATTGACGTTGTTGTTGTTGTTTTTATTTATTTGACGTTGTTGTTGTTATTGTTGTTGTTGTTGTTTATTTGACGTTGTTGTTGTTGTTATTTATTTGACGTTGTTGTTGTTTATATGACATTGTTGTTGTTGTTATTGTTTATTTGACGTTGTTGTTGTTGTTTATTTGACGTTGTTGTTGTTGTTGTTGTTGACGTTGTTGTTGTTGTTGTTTATTTGACGTTGTTGTTGTTGTTGACGTTTTTGTTGTTGTTGTTGTTTATTTGACGTTGTTGTTGTTGTTTATTTGACGGTGTTGTTGTTATTGTTGTTTATTTGACGTTATTGTTGTTGTTTATTTGACGTTGTTGTTATTGTTGATTTTGTTGTTGTTGTTTATTTGACGTTGTTGTTGTTGTTGAGGTTGTTGTTGTTGTTTATTTGACGTTGTTGTTGTTGTTGACGTTGTTGTTGTTGTTTATTTGACATTGTTATTGTTGTTGACATTGTTGTTGTTGTTTATTTGACGTTGTTGTTGTTGTTGACATAGTTGTTGTTGTTGTTTATTTCACGTTGTTGATGTTGTTGACGTTGTTGTTTATTTGACGTTGTTGTTGTTGTTGTTGTTGTTATTTATTTGACGCTGTTGTTGTTGTTGACATTGTTGTTGTTGTTGTTCTTTATTTGACGTCGTTGTTGTTGTTTATTTGACATTGTTATTGTTGTTGACGTTGTTGTTGTTGTTTATATGACATTGTTGTTGTTGTTGTTGTTGACGTTGTTGGTGTTGTTGTTTATTTGACGTTGTTGTTGTTGTTGTTGTTGTTGTTGTTTATTTGACGTTGTTTTAATTGTTGTTGATTTTTTGACGTTGTTGTTGTTGTTGTTTATTTGATTTTGTTGTTGTTGTTGTTTATTTGACGTTGGTGTTGTTGTTGTTTATTTGACGTTATTGTTGTTGTTATTTATTTGACATTGTTGTTGTTGTTATTGTTTATTTGACGTTGTTGTTGTTTATTTGAAGTTGTTGTTATTGTTTATTTGACGTTGTTGTTATTGTTGACGTTGTTGTTGTTGTTTATTTGACGTTGTTGTTGTTGACGTTGTTGTTGTTGTTTATTTGACGTTGTTGTTGTTGTTGACGTTGTTGTTGTTGTTTATTTGAAATTGTTATTGTTGTTGACATTGTTGTTGTTGTTTATTTGACGTTGTTGTTGTTGTTGACATAGTTGTTGTTGTTGTTCATTTCACGTTGTTGATTTTGTTGACGTTGTTGTATATTTGACGTTGTTGTTGTTGTTGTTTATTTGACGCTGTTGTTGTTGTTGACATTGTTGTTGTTGTTGTTCTTTATTTGACGTCGTTATTGTTGTTTATTTGACATTGTTGTTGTTGTTGACGTTGTTGTTGTTGTTTATATGACATTGTTGTTGTTGTTGTTGTTGACGTTGTTGGTGTTGTTGTTTATTTGACGTTGTTGTTGTTGTTGTTTATTTGACGTTGTTTTAATTGTTGTTTATTTTTTGACGTTGTTGTTGTTGTTTATTTGACGTTGTTTTTATTGTTTATTTGACGTTGTTGTTGTTGTTTATTTGACGTTGTTGTTGTTGTTTATTTGATTTTGTTGTTGTTGTTTATTTGACGTTGGTGTTGTTGTTGTTATTTATATGACGTTGTTGTTGTTGTTGTTATTGTTTATTTGACGTTGTTGTTGTTGTTTATTTGACGTTGTTATTGTTGTTTATTAGACGTTGTTTTTGTCATTTGACGTTGTTGTTGTTGTTGTTGTATTTGTTGTTGTTGTTGTTGTTGCTTATTTGATGTTGTTGTTATTGTTGTTGTTTATTTGACGTTGTTGTTGTTGTTGTTTATTTGACGTTGTTGTTGTTGTTGTTGTTTATTTGACGTTGTTGTTGTTGTTTATTTGATGTTGTTGTTGACGTTATTGTTGTTGTTGTTGTTGTTTATTTGACGTTGTTGTTTTTGTTTATTTGACGTTGTTGTTGTTGATATTTATTTGACGTTGTTGTTGTTGTTTATTTGACGGTGTTGTTGTTGTTGTTGTTTATTTGACGTTGTTGTTGTTGTTGTTTATTTGACGTTGTTGTTGTTATTGTTGTTGTTGTTGTTTATTTGACGTTGTTGTTGTTGACATAGTTGTTGTTATTGTTGTTTGTTTGACGTTGTTGTTGTTGTTGTTATTGACGTTGTTGTTTATTTGACATTGTTGTTGTTGTTGTTTATTTGATGTTTATGTTGTTGTTGTTAACATTGTTGTTGTTGTTTATTTGACGTTGTTGTTGTTGTTGTTGTTTATTTGACATTGTTGTTGTTGTTGTTCATTTGACGTTGTTGTTGTTGTTTATTTGACGTTGACGTTGTTGTTGTTGTTTATTTGACGTTGTTTTTGTCATTGTTTTTGTTGTTTATTTGACGTTGTTATTGTTGTTGTTTATTTGACGTTGTTGTTGTTGTTGTTTATTTGACATTGTTATTGTTGTTGACGTTGTTGTTGTTGTTGTTGTTTATTTGACGTTGTTATTGTTGTTGTTGTTTATTTGACGTTGTTGTTGTTGTTATTATTTATTTGACATTGTTGTTGTTGTTATTGTTGTTGTTGTTGTTGTTGTTGTTATTTATTTGACGTTGTTGTTGTTGTTATTGTTTATTTGACGTTGTTATTTATTTGACATTGTTGTTGTTGTTGTTGTTGACGTTGTTGTTGTTTTTGTTTATTTGATGTTGTTGTTGTTGACGTTTTTGTTGTTGTTGTTGTTGTTTATTTGACATTGTTGTTGTTGTTGCTTATTTGAAGTTGTTGTTGTTGTTGTTGTTTATTTGACGGTGTTGTTGTTGTTATTTATTTGACGTTGTTGTTATTTTTGTTTATTTGACGTTGTTGTTGTTGTTTATTTGACGTTGTTTTTGTCATTGTTTTTGTTGTTTAGTTGACGTTGTTATTATTGTTGTTTATTTGACGTTGTTGTTGTTGTTGTTGTTTATTTGACGTTGTTGTTGTTGTTGTTGACGTTGTTGTTGTTGTTGTTTATTTGACATTGTTGTTATTGACGTTGTTGTTGTTGTTGTTATTTATTTGACGTTGTTGTTGTTATTGTTGTTGTTGTTGTTTATTTGACGTTGTTGTTGTTGTTATTTATTTGACGTTGTTGTTGTTGTTGTTTATATGACATTGTTGTTGTTGTTATTGTTTATTTGACGTTGTTGTTGTTGTTTATTTGACGTTGTTGTTGTTGTTGTTGTTGACGTTGTTGTTGTTGTTGTTTATTTGACGTTGTTGTTGTTGTTGACGTTTTTGTTGTTGTTGTTGTTTATTTGACGTTGTTGTTGTTGTTTATTTGACGGTGTTGTTGTTATTGTTGTTTATTTGACGTTATTGTTGTTGTTTATTTGACGTTGTTGTTATTGTTGACGTTGTTGTTGTTGTTTATTTGACGTTGTTGTTGTTGTTGTTGAGGTTGTTGTTGTTGTTTATTTGACGTTGTTGTTGTTGACGTTGTTGTTGTTGTTTATTTGACATTGTTATTGTTGTTGACATTGTTGTTGTTGTTTATTTGACGTTGTTGTTGTTGTTGACATAGTTGTTGTTGTTGTTTATTTCACGTTGTTGATGTTGTTGACGTTGTTGTTTATTTGACGTTGTTGTTGTTGTTGTTATTTATTTGACGCTGTTGTTGTTGTTGACATTGTTGTTGTTGTTGTTCTTTATTTGACGTTGTTGTTGTTGTTTATTTGACATTGTTATTGTTGTTTATATGACATTGTTGTTGTTGTTGTTGTTGACGTTGTTGGTGTTGTTGTTTATTTGACGTTGTTGTTGTTGTTGTTGTTGTTGTTGTTTATTTGACGTTGTTTTAATTGTTGTTGATTTTTTGACGTTGTTGTTGTTGTTGTTTATTTGATTTTGTTGTTGTTGTTGTTTATTTGACGTTGGTGTTGTTGTTGTTTATTTGACGTTGTTGTTGTTGTTATTTATTTGACATTGTTGTTGTTGTTATTGTTTATTTGACGTTGTTGTTGTTTATTTGACGTTGTTATTGTTGTTTATTTGACGATGTTTTTGTTATATGACGTTTTTGTTGTTGTTGTTGTTGTATTTGTTGTTGTTGTTGTTGTTGTTGTTGTTGCTTATTTGTTGTTGTTCTTATTGTTGTTGTTTATTTGTCGTTGTTGTTGCTCTTGTTTATTTGACGTTGTTGTTGTTGTTGTTTATTTGACGTTGTTGTTGTTGTTGTTTATTTGATGTTGTTGTTGTTGACGTTGTTGTTGTTGTTAATGTTGTTTATTTGACGTTGTTGTTTTTGTTTATTTGACGTTGTTGTTGTTGTTGATATTTATTTGACGTTCTTGTTGTTGTTGTTTATTTGACGGTGTTGTTGTTGTTGTTGTTATTTATTTGACGTTGTTGTTGTTGTTGTTTATTTGACGTTGTTGTTGTTGACGTTGTTATTGTTGTTGTTGTTGTTTATTTGACGTTGTTGTTGTTGTTGACATAGTTGTTGTTGTTGTTTGTTTGACGTTGTTGTTGTTGTTATTGTCGTTGTTGTTTATTTGACGTTGTTGTTGTTGTTGTTGTTTATTTGACGTTGTTGTTGTTGTTTATTTGACGGTGTTGTTGTTGTTGTTGTTTATTTGACGTTGTTGTTGTTGACGTTGTTATTGTTGTTGTTGTTGTTGTTTATTTGACGTTGTTGTTGTTGTTTGTTTGACGTTGTTGTTGTTGTTGTTATTGACGTTGTTGTTTATTTGACGTTGTTGTTGTTGTTTATTTGATGTTGTTGTTGTTGTTGTTGACATTATTGTTGTTGTTTATTTGATGTTGCTGTTGTTGTTGTTGTTTATTTGACATTGTTGTTGTTGTTGTTCATTTGACGTTGTTGTTGTTGTTTATTTGACGTTGACGTTATTGTTGTTGTTTATTTGACGTTGTTTTTGTCATTGTTTTTGTTGTTTATTTGACGTTGTTATTGTTGTTGTTTATTTGACGTTGTTGTTGTTGTTGTTGTTTATTTGACATTGTTATTGTTGTTGACGTTGTTGTTGTTGTTGTTTATTTGACGTTGGTATTGTTGTTGTTGTTTATTTGACGTTGTTGTTGTTGTTGTTATTGTTATTTATTTGACATTGTTGTTTTGTTATTGTTGTTGTTGTTGTTGTTGTTATTTATTTGACGTTGTTGTTGTTGTTATTGTTTATTTGACGTTGTTGTTGTTGTTTATTTGACGTTGTTGTTGTTTATTTGACGTTGTTGTTGTTGTTTATTTGACGTCGTTGTTGTTGTTTATTTGACGTTGTTGTTGTTTATATGACATTGTTGTTGTTGATATTGTTTATTTGACGTTGTTGTTGTTTATTTGACGTTGTTGTTGTTGTTGACGTTGTTGTTGTTGTTGTTTATTTGACGTTGTTGTTGTTGTTGACGTTTTTGTTGTTGTTGTTGTTGTTTATTTGACGTTGTTGTTGTTGTTGTTTATTTGACGTTGTTGTTGTTGTTGTTGTTTATTTGACGGTGTTGTTGTTATTGTTGTTTATTTGAAGTTATTGTTATTGTTTATTTGACGTTGTTGTTATTGTTGACGTTGTTGTTGTTGTTTATTTGACGTTGTTGTTGTTGACGTTGTTGTTGTTGTTTATTTGACGTTGTTGTTGTTGTTGACGTTGTTGTTGTTGTTTATTTGACATTGTTATTGTTGTTGACATTGTTGTTGTTGTTTATTTGACGTTGTTGTTGTTGACATAGTTGTTGTTGTTGTTCATTTCACGTTGTTGATTTTGTTGACGTTGTTGTATATTTGACATTGTTGTTGTTGTTGTTTATTTGACGCTGTTGTTGTTGTTGACATTGTTGTTGTTGTTGTTCTTTATTTGACGTCGTTATTGTTGTTTATTTGACATTGTTGTTGTTGTTGACGTTGTTGTTGTTGTTTATATGACATTGTTGTTGTTGTTGTTGTTGACGTTGTTGGTGTTGTTGTTTATTTGACGTTGTTGTTGTTGTTGTTTATTTGACGTTGTTTTAATTGTTGTTTATTTTTTGACGTTGTTGTTGTTGTTTATTTGACGTTGTTTTTATTGTTTATTTGACGTTGTTGTTGTTGTTTATTTGACGTTGTTGTTGTTGTTGTTTATTTGATTTTGTTGTTGTTGTTGTTTATTTGACGTTGGTGTTGTTGTTGTTGTTTATTTGACGTTGTTGTTGTTGTTGTTTATTTGATTTTGTTGTTGTTGTTGTTTATTTGACGTTGGTGTTGTTGTTATTTATATGACGTTGTTGTTGTTGTTGTTATTGTTTATTTGACGTTGTTGTTGTTGTTTATTTGACGTTGTTATTGTTGTTTATTAGACATTGTTTTTGTCATTTGACGTTGTTGTTGTTGTTGTTCTATTTGTTGTTGTTGTTGTTGTTGCTTATTTGATGTTGTTGTTATTGTTGTTGTTTATTTGACGTTGTTGTTGCTGTTGTTTATTTGACGTTGTTGTTGTTGTTGTTGTTTATTTGACGTTGTTGTTGTTGTTTATTTGATGTTGTTGTTGACGTTATTGTTGTTGTTGTTGTTGTTGTTTATTTGACGTTGTTGTTTTTGTTTATTTGACGTTGTTGTTGTTGATATTTATTTGACGTTGTTGTTGTTGTTTATTTGACGGTGTTGTTGTTGTTGTTGTTGTTGTTGTTTATTTGACGTTGTTGTTGTTGTTGTTTATTTGACGTTGTTGTTGTTATTGTTGTTGTTGTTGTTTATTTGACGTTGTTGTTGTTGACATAGTTGTTGTTATTGTTGTTTGTTTGACGTTGTTGTTGTTGTTGTTATTGACGTTGTTGTTTATTTGACATTGTTGTTGTTGTTGTTTATTTGATGTTTATGTTGTTGTTGTTGACATTGTTGTTGTTGTTGTTTATTTGACGTTGCTGTTGTTGTTGTTGTTTATTTGACATTGTTGTTGTTGTTGTTCATTTGACGTTGTTGTTGTTGTTTATTTGACGTTGACGTTGTTGTTGTTGTTTATTTGACGTTGTTTTTGTCATTGTTTTTGTTGTCTATTTGACATTGTTATTGTTGTTGTTTATTTGACGTTGTTGTTGTTGTTGTTTATTTGACATTGTTATTGTTGTTGACGTTGTTGTTGTTGTTGTTGTTTATTTGACGTTGTTATTGTTGTTGTTGTTTATTTGACGTTGTTGTTGTTGTTATTATTTATTTGACATTGTTGTTGTTGTTATTGTTGTTGTTGTTGTTGTTGTTGTTATTTATTTGACGTTGTTGTTGTTGTTATTGTTTATTTGACGTTGTTATTTATTTGACATTGTTGTTGTTGTTGTTGTTGTTGACGTTGTTGTTGTTTTTGTTTATTTGATGTTGTTGTTGTTGACGTTTTTGTTGTTGTTGTTTTTGTTGTTTATTTGACATTGTTGTTGTTGTTGTTTATTTGACGTTGTTGTTGTTGTTGTTGTTTATTTGACGGTGTTGTTGTTGTTATTTATTTGACGTTGTTGTTATTGTTGTTTATTTGACGTTGTTGTTGTTGTTTATTTGACGTTGTTTTTGTCATTGTTTTTGTTGTTTAGTTGACGTTGTTATTATTGTTGTTTATTTGACGTTGTTGTTGTTGTTGTTGTTGTTTATTTGACGTTGTTGTTGTTGTTGTTGACGTTGTTGTTGTTGTTTATTTGACGTTGTTGTTGTTTATTTGACATTGTTGTTATTGACGTTGTTGTTGTTGTTGTTATTTATTTGACGTTGTTGTTGTTATTGTTGTTGTTGTTGTTTATTTGACGTTGTTGTTGTTGTTGTTTATTTGACGTTGGTATTGTTGTTGTTGTTTATTTGACGTTGTTGTTGTTGTTGTTATTGTTATTTATTTGACATTGTTGTTTTGTTATTGTTGTTGTTGTTGTTGTTGTTATTTATTTGACGTTGTTGTTGTTGTTATTGTTTATTTGACGTTGTTGTTGTTTATTTGACGTTGTTGTTGTTTATTTGACGTTGTTGTTGTTGTTGACGTTGTTGTTGTTGTTTTTATTTATTTGACGTTGTTGTTGTTATTGTTGTTGTTGTTGTTGTTTATTTGACGTTGTTGTTGTTGTTTATTTGACGTTGTTGTTGTTTATATGACATTGTTGTTGTTGTTATTGTTTATTTGACGTTGTTGTTGTTTATTTGACGTTGTTGTTGTTGTTGACGTTGTTGTTGTTGTTGTTTATTTGACGTTGTTGTTGTTGTTGACGTTTTTGTTGTTGTTGTTGTTGTTTATTTGACGTTGTTGTTGTTGTTGTTTATTTGACGTTGTTGTTGTTGTTGTTGTTTATTTGACGGTGTTGTTGTTATTGTTGTTTATTTGAAGTTATTGTTATTGTTTATTTGACGTTGTTGTTATTGTTGACGTTGTTGTTGTTGTTTATTTGACGTTGTTGTTGTTGACGTTGTTGTTGTTGTTTATTTGACGTTGTTGTTGTTGTTGACGTTGTTGTTGTTGTTTATTTGACATTGTTATTGTTGTTGACATTGTTGTTGTTGTTTATTTGACGTTGTTGTTGTTGACATAGTTGTTGTTGTTGTTCATTTCACGTTGTTGATTTTGTTGACGTTGTTGTATATTTGACATTGTTGTTGTTGTTGTTTATTTGACGCTGTTGTTGTTGTTGACATTGTTATTGTTGTTGTTCTTTATTTGACGTCGTTATTGTTGTTTATTTGACATTGTTGTTGTTGTTGACGTTGTTGTTGTTGTTTATATGACATTGTTGTTGTTGTTGTTGTTGACGTTGTTGGTGTTGTTGTTTATTTGACGTTGTTGTTGTTGTTGTTTATTTGACGTTGTTTTAATTGTTGTTTATTTTTTGACGTTGTTGTTGTTGTTTATTTGACGTTGTTTTTATTGTTTATTTGACGTTGTTGTTGTTGTTTATTTGACGTTGTTGTTGTTGTTGTTTATTTGATTTTGTTGTTGTTGTTGTTTATTTGACGTTGGTGTTGTTGTTGTTGTTTATTTGACGTTGTTGTTGTTGTTGTTTATTTGATTTTGTTGTTGTTATTGTTTATTTGACGTTGGTGTTGTTGTTATTTATATGACGTTGTTGTTGTTGTTGTTATTGTTTATTTGACGTTGTTGTTGTTGTTTATTTGACGTTGTTATTGTTGTTTATTAGACGTTGTTTTTGTCATTTGACGTTGTTGTTGTTGTTGTTCTATTTGTTGTTGTTGTTGTTGTTGCTTATTTGATGTTGTTGTTATTGTTGTTGTTTATTTGACGTTGTTGTTGCTGTTGTTTATTTGACGTTGTTGTTGTTGTTGTTGTTTATTTGACGTTGTTGTTGTTGTTTATTTGATGTTGTTGTTGACGTTATTGTTGTTGTTGTTGTTGTTTATTTGACGTTGTTGTTTTTGTTTATTTGACGTTGTTGTTGTTGATATTTATTTGACGTTGTTGTTGTTGTTTATTTGACGGTGTTGTTGTTGTTGTTGTTTATTTGACGTTGTTGTTGTTGTTGTTTATTTGACGTTGTTGTTGTTATTGTTGTTGTTGTTGTTTATTTGACGTTGTTGTTGTTGACATAGTTGTTGTTATTGTTGTTTGTTTGACGTTGTTGTTGTTGTTGTTATTGACGTTGTTGTTTATTTGACATTGTTGTTGTTGTTGTTTATTTGATGTTTATGTTGTTGTTGTTGACATTGTTGTTGTTGTTGTTTATTTGACGTTGCTGTTGTTGTTGTTGTTTATTTGACATTGTTGTTGTTGTTGTTCATTTGACGTTGTTGTTGTTGTTTATTTGACGTTGACGTTGTTGTTGTTGTTTATTTGACGTTGTTTTTGTCATTGTTTTTGTTGTTTATTTGACATTGTTATTGTTGTTGTTTATTTGACGTTGTTGTTGTTGTTTATTTGACATTGTTATTGTTGTTGACGTTGTTGTTGTTGTTGTTGTTGTTTATTTGACGTTGTTATTGTTGTTGTTGTTTATTTGACGTTGTTGTTGTTGTTATTATTTATTTGACATTGTTGTTGTTGTTATTGTTGTTGTTGTTGTTGTTGTTGTTATTTATTTGACGTTGTTGTTGTTGTTATTGTTTATTTGACGTTGTTATTTATTTGACATTGTTGTTGTTGTTGTTGTTGACGTTGTTGTTGTTTTTGTTTATTTGATGTTGTTGTTGTTGACGTTTTTGTTGTTGTTGTTGTTGTTGTTGTTTATTTGACATTGTTGTTGTTGTTGTTTATTTGACGTTGTTGTTGTTGTTGTTGTTTATTTGACGGTGTTGTTGTTGTTATTTATTTGACGTTGTTGTTATTGTTGTTTATTTGACGTTGTTGTTGTTGTTTATTTGACGTTGTTTTTGTCATTGTTTTTGTTGTTTAGTTGACGTTGTTATTATTGTTGTTTATTTGACGTTGTTGTTGTTGTTGTTGTTGTTTATTTGACGTTGTTGTTGTTGTTGTTGACGTTGTTGTTGTTGTTTATTTGACGTTGTTGTTGTTTATTTGACATTGTTGTTATTGACGTTGTTGTTGTTGTTGTTATTTATTTGACGTTGTTGTTGTTATTGTTGTTGTTGTTGTTTATTTGACGTTGTTGTTGTTGTTATTTATTTGACGTTGTTGTTGTTTATATGACATTGTTGTTGTTGTTATTGTTTATTTGACGTTGTTGTTGTTGTTTATTTGACGTTGTTGTTGTTGTTGTTGTTGTTGACGTTGTTGTTGTTGTTGTTTATTTGACGTTGTTGTTGTTGTTGACGTTTTTGTTGTTGTTGTTGTTTATTTGACGTTGTTGTTGTTGTTTATTTGACGGTGTTGTTGTTATTGTTGTTTATTTGACGTTATTGTTGTTGTTTATTTGACGTTGTTGTTATTGTTGACTTTGTAGTTGTTGTTTATTTGACGTTGTTGTTGTTGTTGAGGTTGTTGTTGTTGTTTATTTGACGTTGTTGTTGTTGTTGACGTTGTTGTTGTTGTTTATTTGACATTGTTATTGTTGTTGACATTGTTGTTGTTGTTTATTTGACGTTGTTGTTGTTGTTGACATAGTTGTTGTTGTTGTTTATTTCACGTTGTTGATGTTGTTGACGTTGTTGTTTATTTGACGTTGTTGTTGTTGTTGTTGTTATTTATTTGACGCTGTTGTTGTTGTTGACATTGTTGTTGTTGTTGTTCTTTATTTGACGTCGTTGTTGTTGTTTATTTGACATTGTTATTGTTGTTGACGTTGTTGTTGTTGTTTATATGACATTGTTGTTGTTGTTGTTGTTGACGTTGTTGGTGTTGTTGTTTATTTGACGTTGTTGTTGTTGTTGTTGTTGTTGTTTATTTGACGTTGTTTTAATTGTTGTTGATTTTTTGACGTTGTTGTTGTTGTTGTTTATTTGATTTTGTTGTTGTTGTTGTTTATTTGACGTTGGTGTTGTTGTTGTTTATTTGACGTTGTTGTTGTTGTTATTTATTTGACATTGTTGTTGTTGTTATTGTTTATTTGACGTTGTTGTTGTTTATTTGACGTTGTTATTGTTGTTTATTTGACGATGTTTTTGTTATTTGACGTTGTTGTTGTTGTTGTTGTTGTATTTGTTATTGTTGTTGTTGTTGTTGTTGCTTATTTGTTGTTGTTCTTATTGTTGTTGTTTATTTGTCGTTGTTGTTGCTCTTGTTTATTTGACGTTGTTGTTGTTGTTGTTGTTTATTTGACGTTGTTGTTGTTGTTGTTTATTTGATGTTGTTGTTGTTGACGTTGTTGTTGTTGTTAATGTTGTTTATTTGACGTTGTTGTTTTTGTTTATTTGACGTTGTTGTTGTTGTTGATATTTATTTGACGTTCTTGTTGTTGTTGTTTATTTGACGGTGTTGTTGTTGTTGTTGTTATTTATTTGACGTTGTTGTTGTTGTTGTTTATTTGACGTTGCTGTTGTTGACGTTGTTATTGTTGTTGTTGTTGTTTATTTGACGTTGTTGTTGTTGTTGACATAGTTGTTGTTGTTGTTTGTTTGACGTTGTTGTTGTTGTTATTGTCGTTGTTGTTTATTTGACGTTGTTGTTGTTGTTTATTTGACGTTGTTGTTGTTGTTGTTGTTGACATTGTTGTTGTTGTTGTATTTGTTGTTGTTGTTGTTGTTGCTTATTTGATGTTGTTGTTATTGTTGTTGTTTATTTGACGTTGTTGTTGCTGTTGTTTATTTGACGTTGTTGTTGTTTATTTGACGTTGACGTTGTTGTTTATTTGATGTTGTTGTTGACGTTATTGTTGTTGTTGTTGTTGTTGTTTATTTGACGTTGTTGTTTTTGTTTATTTGACGTTGTTGTTGTTGTTGATATTTATTTGACGTTGTTGTTGTTGTTGTTTATTTGACGGTGTTGTTGTTGTTGTTGTTGTTGTTGTTGTTTATTTGACGTTGTTGTTGTTGACGTTGTTATTGTTGTTGTTGTTGTTTATTTGACGTTGTTGTTGTTGACATAGTTGTTGTTGTTGTTTGTTTGACGTTGTTGTTGTTGTTGTTATTGACGTTGTTGTTTATTTGACGTTGTTGTTGTTGTTTATTTGATGTTGTTGTTGTTGTTGTTGTTGACATTGTTGTTGTTGTTTATTTGATGTTGCTGTTGTTGTTGTTGTTTATTTGACATTGTTGTTGTTGTTGTTCATTTGACGTTGTTGTTGTTGTTTATTTGACGTTGACGTTGTTGTTGTTGTTTATTTGACGTTGTTTTTGTCATTGTTTTTGTTGTTTATTTGACGTTGTTATTGTTGTTGTTTATTTGACGTTGTTGTTGTTGTTGTTGTTTATTTGACATTGTTATTGTTGTTGACGTTGTTGTTGTTGTTTATTTGACGTTGTTATTGTTGTTGTTGTTTATTTGACGTTGTTGTTGTTGTTATTATTATTTATTTGACATTGTTGTTGTTGTTGTTATTGTTGTTGTTGTTGTTGTTATTTATTTGACGTTGTTGTTGTTGTTATTGTTTATTTGACGTTGTTGTTGTTGTTTATTTGACGTTGTTGTTGTTGTTTATTTGACGTTGTTGTTGTTGTTTTTATTTATTTGACGTTGTTGTTGTTATTGTTGTTGTTGTTGTTGTTTATTTGACGTTGTTGTTGTTGTTTATTTGACGTTGTTGTTGTTTATATGACATTGTTGTTGTTGTTATTGTTTATTTGACGTTGTTGTTGTTTATTTGACGTTGTTGTTGTTGTTGACGTTGTTGTTGTTGTTGTTTATTTGACGTTGTTGTTGTTGTTAACGTTTTTGTTGTTGTTGTTGTTGTTTATTTGACGTTGTTGTTGTTGTTGTTTATTTGACGTTGTTGTTGTTGTTGTTGTTTATTTGACGGTGTTGTTGTTATTGTTGTTTATTTGAAGTTGTTGTTATTGTTTATTTGACGTTGTTGTTATTGTTGACGTTGTTGTTGTTGTTTATTTGACGTTGTTGTTGTTGACGTTGTTGTTGTTGTTTATTTGACGTTGTTGTTGTTGTTGACGTTGTTGTTGTTGTTTATTTGACATTGTTATTGTTGTTGACATTGTTGTTGTTGTTTATTTGACGTTGTTGTTGTTGTTGACATAGTTGTTGTTGTTGTTCATTTCACGTTGTTGATTTTGTTGACGTTGTTGTATATTTGACGTTGTTGTTGTTGTTGTTTATTTGACGCTGTTGTTGTTGTTGACATTGTTGTTGTTGTTGTTCTTTATTTGACGTCGTTATTGTTGTTTATTTGACATTGTTGTTGTTGTTGACGTTGTTGTTGTTGTTTATATGACATTGTTGTTGTTGTTGTTGTTGACGTTGTTGGTGTTGTTGTTTATTTGACGTTGTTGTTGTTGTTGTTTATTTGACGTTGTTTTAATTGTTGTTTATTTTTTGACGTTGTTGTTGTTGTTTATTTGACGTTGTTTTTATTGTTTATTTGACGTTGTTGTTGTTGTTTATTTGACGTTGTTGTTGTTGTTGTTGTTGTTTATTTGATTTTGTTGTTGTTGTTGTTTATTTGACGTTGGTGTTGTTGTTGTTATTTATATGACGTTGTTGTTGTTGTTGTTATTGTTTATTTGACGTTGTTGTTGTTGTTTATTTGACGTTGTTGTTGTTGTTGTTTATTTGACGTTGTTGTTGTTGTTTATTTGATGTTGTTGTTGACGTTATTGTTGTTGTTGTTGTTGTTTATTTGACGTTGTTGTTTTTGTTTATTTGACGTTGTTGTTGTTGATATTTATTTGACGTTGTTGTTGTTGTTTATTTGACGGTGTTGTTGTTGTTGTTGTTGTTGTTGTTTATTTGACGTTGTTGTTGTTGTTGTTTATTTGACGTTGTTGTTGTTATTGTTGTTGTTGTTGTTTATTTGACGTTGTTGTTGTTGACATAGTTGTTGTTATTGTTGTTTGTTTGACGTTGTTGTTGTTGTTGTTATTGACGTTGTTGTTTATTTGACATTGTTGTTGTTGTTGTTTATTTGATGTTTATGTTGTTGTTGTTAACATTGTTGTTGTTGTTTATTTGACGTTGCTGTTGTTGTTGTTATTTATTTGACATTATTGTTGTTGTTGTTCATTTGACGTTGTTGTTGTTGTTTATTTGACGTTGACGTTGTTGTTGTTGTTTATTTGACGTTGTTTTTGTCATTGTTTTTGTTGTTTATTTGACGTTGTTATTGTTGTTGTTTATTTGACGTTGTTGTTGTTGTTGTTTATTTGACATTGTTATTGTTGTTGACGTTGTTGTTGTTGTTGTTGTTTATTTGATGTTGTTGTTGACGTTATTGTTGTTGTTGTTGTTGTTGTTGTTGTTTATTTGACGTTGTTGTTTTTGTTTATTTGACGTTGTTGTTGTTGTTGATATTTATTTGACGTTGTTGTTGTTGTTGTTTATTTGACGGTGTTGTTGTTGTTGTTGTTGTTGTTGTTGTTTATTTGACGTTGTTGTTGTTGACGTTGTTATTGTTGTTGTTGTTGTTTATTTGACGTTGTTGTTGTTGACATAGTTGTTGTTGTTGTTTGTTTGACGTTGTTGTTGTTGTTGTTATTGACGTTGTTGTTTATTTGACGTTGTTGTTGTTGTTTATTTGATGTTGTTGTTGTTGTTGTTGTTGACATTGTTGTTGTTGTTTATTTGATGTTGCTGTTGTTGTTGTTGTTTATTTGACATTGTTGTTGTTGTTGTTCATTTGACGTTGTTGTTGTTGTTTATTTGACGTTGACGTTGTTGTTGTTGTTTATTTGACTTTGTTTTTGTCATTGTTTTTGTTGTTTATTTGACGTTGTTATTGTTGTTGTTTATTTGACGTTGTTGTTGTTGTTGTTGTTTATTTGACATTGTTATTGTTGTTGACGTTGTTGTTGTTGTTTATTTGACGTTGTTATTGTTGTTGTTGTTTATTTGACGTTGTTGTTGTTGTTATTATTATTTATTTGACATTGTTGTTGTTGTTATTGTTGTTGTTGTTGTTGTTATTTATTTGACGTTGTTGTTGTTGTTATTGTTTATTTGACGTTGTTGTTGTTGTTTATTTGACGTTGTTGTTGTTGTTTATTTGACGTTGTTGTTGTTGTTTTTATTTATTTGACGTTGTTGTTGTTATTGTTGTTGTTGTTGTTGTTTATTTGACGTTGTTGTTGTTGTTTATTTGACGTTGTTGTTGTTTATATGACATTGTTGTTGTTGTTATTGTTTATTTGACGTTGTTGTTGTTTATTTGACGTTGTTGTTGTTGTTGACGTTGTTGTTGTTGTTGTTTATTTGACGTTGTTGTTGTTGTTAACGTTTTTGTTGTTGTTGTTGTTGTTTATTTGACGTTGTTGTTGTTGTTGTTTATTTGACGTTGTTGTTGTTGTTGTTTATTTGACGGTGTTGTTGTTATTGTTGTTTATTTGAAGTTGTTGTTATTGTTTATTTGACGTTGTTGTTATTGTTGACGTTGTTGTTGTTGTTTATTTGACGTTGTTGTTGTTGACGTTGTTGTTGTTGTTTATTTGACGTTGTTGTTGTTGTTGACGTTGTTGTTGTTGTTTATTTGACATTGTTATTGTTGTTGACATTGTTGTTGTTGTTTATTTGACGTTGTTGTTGTTGTTGACATAGTTGTTGTTGTTGTTCATTTCACGTTGTTGATTTTGTTGACGTTGTTGTATATTTGACGTTGTTGTTGTTGTTGTTTATTTGACGCTGTTGTTGTTGTTGACATTGTTGTTGTTGTTGTTCTTTATTTGACGTCGTTATTGTTGTTTATTTGACATTGTTGTTGTTGTTGACGTTGTTGTTGTTGTTTATATGACATTGTTGTTGTTGTTGTTGTTGACGTTGTTGGTGTTGTTGTTTATTTGACGTTGTTGTTGTTGTTGTTTATTTGACGTTGTTTTAATTGTTGTTTATTTTTTGACGTTGTTGTTGTTGTTTATTTGACGTTGTTTTTATTGTTTATTTGACGTTGTTGTTGTTGTTTATTTGACGTTGTTGTTGTTGTTGTTGTTGTTTATTTGATTTTGTTGTTGTTGTTGTTTATTTGACGTTGGTGTTGTTGTTGTTATTTATATGACGTTGTTGTTGTTGTTGTTATTGTTTATTTGACGTTGTTGTTGTTGTTTATTTGACGTTGTTGTTGTTGTTGTTGTTTATTTGACGTTGTTGTTGTTGTTTATTTGATGTTGTTGTTGACGTTATTGTTGTTGTTGTTGTTGTTTATTTGACGTTGTTGTTTTTGTTTATTTGACGTTGTTGTTGTTGATATTTATTTGACGTTGTTGTTGTTGTTGTTTATTTGACGGTGTTGTTGTTGTTGTTGTTGTTGTTGTTTATTTGACGTTGTTGTTGTTGTTGTTTATTTGACGTTGTTGTTGTTATTGTTGTTGTTGTTGTTTATTTGACGTTGTTGTTGTTGACATAGTTGTTGTTATTGTTGTTTGTTTGACGTTGTTGTTGTTGTTGTTATTGACGTTGTTGTTTATTTGACATTGTTGTTGTTGTTGTTTATTTGATGTTTATGTTGTTGTTGTTAACATTGTTGTTGTTGTTTATTTGACGTTGCTGTTGTTGTTGTTGTTTATTTGACATTATTGTTGTTGTTGTTCATTTGACGTTGTTGTTGTTGTTTATTTGACGTTGACGTTGTTGTTGTTGTTTATTTGACGTTGTTTTTGTCATTGTTTTTGTTGTTTATTTGACGTTGTTATTGTTGTTGTTTATTTGACGTTGTTGTTGTTGTTGTTTATTTGACATTGTTATTGTTGTTGACGTTGTTGTTGTTGTTGTTGTTTATTTGACGTTGTTATTGTTGTTGTTGTTTATTTGACGTTGTTGTTGTTGTTATTATTTATTTGACATTGTTGTTGTTGTTATTGTTGTTGTTGTTGTTGTTGTTGTTATTTATTTGACGTTGTTGTTGTTGTTATTGTTTATTTGACGTTGTTATTTATTTGACATTGTTGTTGTTGTTGTTGTTGACGTTGTTGTTGTTTTTGTTTATTTGATGTTGTTGTTGTTGACGTTTTTGTTGTTGTTGTTGTTGTTTATTTGACATTGTTGTTGTTGTTGTTGTTTATTTGAAGTTGTTGTTGTTGTTGTTGTTTATTTGACGGTGTTGTTGTTGTTATTTATTTGACGTTGTTGTTATTGTTGTTTATTTGACGTTGTTGTTGTTGTTTATTTGACGTTGTTGTTGTTTATTTGACGTTGTTGTTGTTGTTGACGTTGTTGTTGTTGTTGTTTATTTGACGTTGTTGTTGTTGTTAACGTTTTTGTTGTTGTTGTTGTTGTTTATTTGACGTTGTTGTTGTTGTTGTTTATTTGACGTTGTTGTTGTTGTTGTTTATTTGACGGTGTTGTTGTTATTGTTGTTTATTTGAAGTTGTTGTTATTGTTTATTTGACGTTGTTGTTATTGTTGACGTTGTTGTTGTTGTTTATTTGACGTTGTTGTTGTTGACGTTGTTGTTGTTGTTTATTTGACGTTGTTGTTGTTGTTGACGTTGTTGTTGTTGTTTATTTGACATTGTTATTGTTGTTGACATTGTTGTTGTTGTTTATTTGACGTTGTTGTTGTTGTTGACATAGTTGTTGTTGTTGTTCATTTCACGTTGTTGATTTTGTTGACGTTGTTGTATATTTGACGTTGTTGTTGTTGTTGTTTATTTGACGCTGTTGTTGTTGTTGACATTGTTGTTGTTGTTGTTCTTTATTTGACGTCGTTATTGTTGTTTATTTGACATTGTTGTTGTTGTTGACGTTGTTGTTGTTGTTTATATGACATTGTTGTTGTTGTTGTTGTTGACGTTGTTGGTGTTGTTGTTTATTTGACGTTGTTGTTGTTGTTGTTTATTTGACGTTGTTTTAATTGTTGTTTATTTTTTGACGTTGTTGTTGTTGTTTATTTGACGTTGTTTTTATTGTTTATTTGACGTTGTTGTTGTTGTTTATTTGACGTTGTTGTTGTTGTTGTTGTTGTTTATTTGATTTTGTTGTTGTTGTTGTTTATTTGACGTTGGTGTTGTTGTTGTTATTTATATGACGTTGTTGTTGTTGTTGTTATTGTTTATTTGACGTTGTTGTTGTTGTTTATTTGACGTTGTTGTTGTTGTTGTTGTTTATTTGACGTTGTTGTTGTTGTTTATTTGATGTTGTTGTTGACGTTATTGTTGTTGTTGTTGTTGTTTATTTGACGTTGTTGTTTTTGTTTATTTGACGTTGTTGTTGTTGATATTTATTTGACGTTGTTGTTGTTGTTTATTTGACGGTGTTGTTGTTGTTGTTGTTGTTGTTTATTTGACGTTGTTGTTGTTGTTGTTTATTTGACGTTGTTGTTGTTATTGTTGTTGTTGTTGTTTATTTGACGTTGTTGTTGTTGACATAGTTGTTGTTATTGTTGTTTGTTTGACGTTGTTGTTGTTGTTGTTATTGACGTTGTTGTTTATTTGACATTGTTGTTGTTGTTGTTTATTTGATGTTTATGTTGTTGTTGTTAACATTGTTGTTGTTGTTTATTTGACGTTGCTGTTGTTGTTGTTGTTTATTTGACATTATTGTTGTTGTTGTTCATTTGACGTTGTTGTTGTTGTTTATTTGACGTTGACGTTGTTGTTGTTGTTTATTTGACGTTGTTTTTGTCATTGTTTTTGTTGTTTATTTGACGTTGTTATTGTTGTTGTTTATTTGACGTTGTTGTTGTTGTTGTTTATTTGACATTGTTATTGTTGTTGACGTTGTTGTTGTTGTTGTTGTTTATTTGACGTTGTTATTGTTGTTGTTGTTTATTTGACGTTGTTGTTGTTGTTATTATTTATTTGACATTGTTGTTGTTGTTATTGTTGTTGTTGTTGTTGTTGTTGTTATTTATTTGACGTTGTTGTTGTTGTTATTGTTTATTTGACGTTGTTATTTATTTGACATTGTTGTTGTTGTTGTTGTTGACGTTGTTGTTGTTTTTGTTTATTTGATGTTGTTGTTGTTGACGTTTTTGTTGTTGTTGTTGTTGTTTATTTGACATTGTTGTTGTTGTTGTTGTTTATTTGAAGTTGTTGTTGTTGTTGTTGTTTATTTGACGGTGTTGTTGTTGTTATTTATTTGACGTTGTTGTTATTGTTGTTTATTTGACGTTGTTTTTGTCATTGTTTTTGTTGTTTAGTTGACGTTGTTATTATTGTTGTTTATTTGACGTTGTTGTTGTTGTTGTTGTTTATTTGACGTTGTTGTTGTTGTTGTTGACGTTGTTGTTGTTGTTTATTTGACGTTGTTGTTGTTTATTTGACATTGTTGTTATTGACGTTGTTGTTGTTGTTGTTATTTATTTGACGTTGTTGTTGTTATTGTTGTTGTTGTTGTTTATTTGACGTTGTTGTTGTTGTTATTTATTTGACGTTGTTGTTGTTGTTGTTTATATGACATTGTTGTTGTTGTTATTGTTTATTTGACGTTGTTGTTGTTGTTTATTTGACGTTGTTGTTGTTGTTGTTGTTGACGTTGTTGTTGTTGTTGTTTATTTGACGTTGTTGTTGTTGTTGACGTTTTTGTTGTTGTTGTTGTTTATTTGACGTTGTTGTTGTTGTTTATTTGACGGTGTTGTTGTTATTGTTGTTTATTTGACGTTATTGTTGTTGTTTATTTGACGTTGTTGTTATTGTTGACGATGTTGTTGTTGTTTATTTGACGTTGTTGTTGTTGTTGTTGAGGTTGTTGTTGTTGTTTATTTGACGTTGTTGTTGTTGACGTTGTTGTTGTTGTTTATTTGACATTGTTATTGTTGTTGACATTGTTGTTGTTGTTTATTTGACGTTGTTGTTGTTGTTGACATAGTTGTTGTTGTTGTTTATTTCACGTTGTTGATGTTGTTGACGTTGTTGTTTATTTGACGTTGTTGTTGTTGTTGTTGTTATTTATTTGACGCTGTTGTTGTTGTTGACATTGTTGTTGTTGTTGTTCTTTATTTGACGTCGTTGTTGTTGTTTATTTGACATTGTTATTGTTGTTTATATGACATTGTTGTTGTTGTTGTTGTTGACGTTGTTGGTGTTGTTGTTTATTTGACGTTGTTGTTGTTGTTGTTGTTGTTGTTTATTTGACGTTGTTTTAATTGTTGTTGATTTTTTGACGTTGTTGTTGTTGTTGTTTATTTGATTTTGTTGTTGTTGTTGTTTATTTGACGTTGGTGTTGTTGTTGTTTAATTGACGTTGTTGTTGTTGTTATTTATTTGACATTGTTGTTGTTGTTATTGTTTATTTGACGTTGTTGTTGTTTATTTGACGTTGTTATTGTTGTTTATTTGACGATGTTTTTGTTATTTGACGTTGTTGTTGTTGTTGTTGTTGTATTTGTTGTTGTTGTTGTTGTTGTTGCTTATTTGTTGTTGTTCTTATTGTTGTTGTTTATTTGTCGTTGTTGTTGCTCTTGTTTATTTGACGTTATTGTTGTTGTTGTTGTTGTTGTTTATTTGACGTTGTTGTTGTTGTTGTTTATTTGATGTTGTTGTTGTTGACGTTGTTGTTGTTGTTAATGTTGTTTATTTGACGTTGTTGTTTTTGTTTATTTGACGTTGTTGTTGTTGTTGATATTTATTTGACGTTCTTGTTGTTGTTGTTTATTTGACGGTGTTGTTGTTGTTGTTGTTATTTATTTGACGTTGTTGTTGTTGTTGTTGTTTATTTGACGTTGTTGTTGTTGACGTTGTTATTGTTGTTGTTGTTGTTTATTTGACGTTGTTGTTGTTGTTGACATAGTTGTTGTTGTTGTTTGTTTGACGTTGTTGTTGTTGTTATTGTCGTTGTTGTTTATTTGACGTTGTTGTTGTTGTTGTTTATTTGACGTTGTTGTTGTTGTTGTTGTTGACATTGTTGTTGTTGTTGTATTTGTTGTTGTTGTTGCTTATTTGATGTTGTTGTTATTGTTGTTGTTTATTTGACGTTGTTGTTGCTGTTGTTTATTTGACGTTGTTGTTGTTGTTTATTTGACGTTGACGTTGTTGTTTATTTGATGTTGTTGTTGACGTTATTGTTGTTGTTGTTGTTGTTGTTGTTTATTTGACGTTGTTGTTTTTGTTTATTTGACGTTGTTGTTGTTGTTGATATTTATTTGACGTTGTTGTTGTTGTTGTTTATTTGACGGTGTTGTTGTTGTTGTTGTTGTTGTTGTTGTTGTTGTTTATTTGACGTTGTTGTTGTTGACGTTGTTATTGTTGTTGTTGTTGTTTATTTGACGTTGTTGTTGTTGACATAGTTGTTGTTGTTGTTTGTTTGACGTTGTTGTTGTTGTTGTTATTGACGTTGTTGTTTATTTGACGTTGTTGTTGTTGTTTATTTGATGTTGTTGTTGTTGTTGTTGTTGACATTATTGTTGTTGTTTATTTGATGTTGCTGTTGTTGTTGTTGTTTATTTGACATTGTTGTTGTTGTTGTTCATTTGACGTTGTTGTTGTTGTTTATTTGACGTTGACGTTATTGTTGTTGTTTATTTGACGTTGTTTTTGTCATTGTTTTTGTTGTTTATTTGACGTTGTTATTGTTGTTGTTTATTTGACGTTGTTGTTGTTGTTGTTGTTTATTTGACATTGTTATTGTTGTTGACGTTGTTGTTGTTGTTGTTTATTTGACGTTGGTATTGTTGTTGTTGTTTATTTGACGTTGTTGTTGTTGTTGTTATTGTTATTTATTTGACATTGTTGTTTTGTTATTGTTGTTGTTGTTGTTGTTGTTATTTATTTGACGTTGTTGTTGTTGTTATTGTTTATTTGACGTTGTTGTTGTTGTTTATTTGACGTTGTTGTTGTTTATTTGACGTTGTTGTTGTTGTTGACGTTGTTGTTGTTGTTTTTATTTATTTGACGTTGTTGTTGTTATTGTTGTTGTTGTTGTTGTTTATTTGACGTTGTTGTTGTTGTTTATTTGACGTTGTTGTTGTTTATATGACATTGTTGTTGTTGTTATTGTTTATTTGACGTTGTTGTTGTTTATTTGACGTTGTTGTTGTTGTTGACGTTGTTGTTGTTGTTGTTTATTTGACGTTGTTGTTGTTGTTGTCGTTTTTGTTGTTGTTGTTGTTGTTTATTTGACGTTGTTGTTGTTGTTGTTTATTTGACGTTGTTGTTGTTGTTGTTGTTTATTTGACGGTGTTGTTGTTATTGTTGTTTATTTGAAGTTGTTGTTATTGTTTATTTGACGTTGTTGTTATTGTTGACGTTGTTGTTGTTGTTTATTTGACGTTGTTGTTGTTGTTTATTTGACGTTGTTGTTGTTGTTGTTGACGTTGTTGTTGTTGTTTATTTGACATTGTTATTGTTGTTGACATTGTTGTTGTTGTTTATTTGACGTTGTTGTTGTTGACATAGTTGTTGTTGTTGTTCATTTCACGTTGTTGATTTTGTTGACGTTGTTGTATATTTGACATTGTTGTTGTTGTTATTTATTTGACGCTGTTGTTGTTGTTGACATTGTTGTTGTTGTTGTTCTTTATTTGACGTCGTTATTGTTGTTTATTTGACATTGTTGTTGTTGTTGACGTTGTTGTTGTTGTTTATATGACATTGTTGTTGTTGTTGTTGTTGACGTTGTTGGTGTTGTTGTTTATTTGACGTTGTTGTTGTTGTTGTTTATTTGACGTTGTTTTAATTGTTGTTTATTTTTTGACGTTGTTGTTGTTGTTTATTTGACGTTGTTTTTATTGTTTATTTGACGTTGTTGTTGTTGTTTATTTGACGTTGTTGTTGTTGTTGTTTATTTGATTTTGTTGTTGTTGTTGTTTATTTGACGTTGGTGTTGTTGTTGTTGTTTATTTGACGTTGTTGTTGTTGTTGTTTATTTGATTTTGTTGTTGTTGTTGTTTATTTGACGTTGGTGTTGTTGTTATTTATATGACGTTGTTGTTGTTGTTGTTATTGTTTATTTGACGTTGTTGTTGTTGTTTATTTGACGTTGTTATTGTTGTTTATTAGACGTTGTTTTTGTCATTTGACGTTGTTGTTGTTGTTGTTGTATTTGTTGTTGTTGTTGTTGTTGCTTATTTGATGTTGTTGTTATTGTTGTTGTTTATTTGACGTTGTTGTTGCTGTTGTTTATTTGACGTTGTTGTTGTTGTTGTTGTTTATTTGACGTTGTTGTTGTTGTTTATTTGATGTTGTTGTTGACGTTATTGTTGTTGTTGTTGTTGTTTATTTGACGTTGTTGTTTTTGTTTATTTGACGTTGTTGTTGTTGATATTTATTTGACGTTGTTGTTGTTGTTTATTTGACGGTGTTGTTGTTGTTGTTGTTGTTGTTTATTTGACGTTGTTGTTGTTGTTGTTTATTTGACGTTGTTGTTGTCATTGTTGTTGTTGTTGTTTATTTGACGTTGTTGTTGTTGACATAGTTGTTGTTATTGTTGTTTGTTTGACGTTGTTGTTGTTGTTGTTATTGACGTTGTTGTTTATTTGACATTGTTGTTGTTGTTGTTTATTTGATGTTTATGTTGTTGTTGTTGACATTGTTGTTGTTGTTTATTTGACGTTGCTGTTGTTGTTGTTGTTTATTTGACATTGTTGTTGTTGTTGTTCATTTGACGTTGTTGTTGTTGTTTATTTGACGTTGACGTTGTTGTTGTTGTTTATTTGACGTTGTTTTTGTCATTGTTTTTGTTGTTTATTTGACATTGTTATTGTTGTTGTTTATTTGACGTTGTTGTTGTTGTTGTTTATTTGACATTGTTATTGTTGTTGACGTTGTTGTTGTTGTTGTTGTTGTTTATTTGACGTTGTTATTGTTGTTGTTGTTTATTTGACGTTGTTGTTGTTGTTATTATTTATTTGACATTGTTGTTGTTGTTATTGTTGTTGTTGTTGTTGTTGTTGTTGTTATTTATTTGACGTTGTTGTTGTTGTTATTGTTTATTTGACGTTGTTATTTATTTGACATTGTTGTTGTTGTTGTTGTTGACGTTGTTGTTGTTTTTGTTTATTTGATGTTGTTGTTGTTGACGTTTTTGTTGTTGTTGTTGTTGTTGTTGTTTATTTGACATTGTTGTTGTTGTTGTTTATTTGACGTTGTTGTTGTTGTTGTTTATTTGACGGTGTTGTTGTTGTTATTTATTTGACGTTGTTGTTATTGTTGTTTATTTGACGTTGTTGTTGTTGTTGTTTATTTGACGTTGTTTTTGTCATTGTTTTTGTTGTTTAGTTGACGTTGTTATTATTGTTGTTTATTTGACGTTGTTGTTGTTGTTGTTGTTGTTTATTTGACGTTGTTGTTGTTGTTGTTGACGTTGTTGTTGTTGTTTATTTGACGTTGTTGTTGTTTATTTGACATTGTTGTTATTGACGTTGTTGTTGTTGTTGTTATTTATTTGACGTTGTTGTTGTTATTGTTGTTGTTGTTGTTTATTTGACGTTGTTGTTGTTGTTATTTATTTGACGTTGTTGTTGTTTATATGACATTGTTGTTGTTGTTATTGTTTATTTGACGTTGTTGTTGTTGTTTATTTGACGTTGTTGTTGTTGTTGTTGTTGACGTTGTTGTTGTTGTTGTTTATTTGACGTTGTTGTTGTTGTTAACGTTTTTGTTGTTGTTGTTGTTTATTTGACGTTGTTGTTGTTGTTTATTTGACGGTGTTGTTGTTATTGTTGTTTATTTGACGTTATTGTTGTTGTTTATTTGACGTTGTTGTTATTGTTGACTTTGTTGTTGTTGTTTATTTGACGTTGTTGTTGTTGTTGAGGTTGTTGTTGTTGTTTATTTGACGTTGTTGTTGTTGTTGACGTTGTTGTTGTTGTTTATTTGACATTGTTATTGTTGTTGACATTGTTGTTGTTGTTTATTTGACGTTGTTGTTGTTGTTGACATAGTTGTTGTTGTTGTTTATTTCACGTTGTTGATGTTGTTGACGTTGTTGTTTATTTGACGTTGTTGTTGTTGTTATTTATTTGACGCTGTTGTTGTTGTTGACATTGTTGTTGTTGTTGTTCTTTATTTGACGTCGTTGTTGTTGTTTATTTGACATTGTTATTGTTGTTGACGTTGTTGTTGTTGTTTATATGACATTGTTGTTGTTGTTGTTGTTGACGTTGTTGGTGTTGTTGTTTATTTGACGTTGTTGTTGTTGTTGTTGTTGTTGTTGTTGTTGTTTATTTGACGTTGTTTTAATTGTTGTTGATTTTTTGACGTTGTTGTTGTTGTTGTTTATTTGATTTTGTTGTTGTTGTTGTTTATTTGACGTTGGTGTTGTTGTTGTTTATTTGACGTTGTTGTTGTTGTTATTTATTTGACATTGTTGTTGTTGTTATTGTTTATTTGACGTTGTTGTTGTTTATTTGACGTTGTTATTGTTGTTTATTTGACGATGTTTTTGTTATTTGACGTTGTTGTTGTTGTTGTTGTTGTATTTGTTGTTGTTGTTGTTGTTGTTGTTGCTTATTTGTTGTTGTTCTTATTGTTGTTGTTTATTTGTCGTTGTTGTTGCTCTTGTTTATTTGACGTTGTTGTTGTTGTTGTTGTTTATTTGACGTTGTTGTTGTTGTTGTTGTTTATTTGATGTTGTTGTTGTTGACGTTGTTGTTGTTGTTAATGTTGTTTATTTGACGTTGTTGTTTTTGTTTATTTGACGTTGTTGTTGTTGTTGATATTTATTTGACGTTCTTGTTGTTGTTGTTTATTTGACGGTGTTGTTGTTGTTGTTATTTATTTGACGTTGTTGTTGTTGTTGTTTATTTGACGTTGCTGTTGTTGACGTTGTTATTGTTGTTGTTGTTGTTTATTTGACGTTGTTGTTGTTGTTGACATAGTTGTTGTTGTTGTTTGTTTGACGTTGTTGTTGTTGTTATTGTCGTTGTTGTTTATTTGACGTTGTTGTTGTTGTTTATTTGACGTTGTTGTTGTTGTTGTTGACATTGTTGTTGTTGTTGTATTTGTTGTTGTTGTTGTTGTTGCTTATTTGATGTTGTTGTTATTGTTGTTGTTTATTTGACGTTGTTGTTGCTGTTGTTTATTTGACGTTGTTGTTGTTTATTTGACGTTGACGTTGTTGTTTATTTGATGTTGTTGTTGACGTTATTGTTGTTGTTGTTGTTGTTGTTGTTTATTTGACGTTGTTGTTTTTGTTTATTTGACGTTGTTGTTGTTGTTGATATTTATTTGACGTTGTTGTTGTTGTTGTTGTTTATTTGACGGTGTTGTTGTTGTTGTTGTTGTTGTTGTTGTTGTTTATTTGACGTTGTTGTTGTTGACGTTGTTATTGTTGTTGTTGTTGTTGTTTATTTGACGTTGTTGTTGTTGACATAGTTGTTGTTGTTGTTTGTTTGACGTTGTTGTTGTTGTTGTTATTGACGTTGTTGTTTATTTGACGTTGTTGTTGTTGTTTATTTGATGTTGTTGTTGTTGTTGTTGTTGACATTGTTGTTGTTGTTTATTTGATGTTGCTGTTGTTGTTGTTGTTTATTTGACATTGTTGTTGTTGTTGTTCATTTGACGTTGTTGTTGTTGTTTATTTGACGTTGACGTTGTTGTTGTTGTTTATTTGACGTTGTTTTTGTCATTGTTTTTGTTGTTTATTTGACGTTGTTATTGTTGTTGTTTATTTGACGTTGTTGTTGTTGTTGTTGTTGTTTATTTGACATTGTTATTGTTGTTGACGTTGTTGTTGTTGTTGTTGTTTATTTGACGTTGTTATTGTTGTTGTTGTTTATTTGACGTTGTTGTTGTTGTTGTTATTATTATTTATTTGACATTGTTGTTGTTGTTATTGTTGTTGTTGTTGTTGTTATTTATTTGACGTTGTTGTTGTTGTTATTGTTTATTTGACGTTGTTGTTGTTGTTTATTTGACGTTGTTGTTGTTGTTTATTTGACGTTGTTGTTGACGTTGTTGTTGTTGTTTTTATTTATTTGACGTTGTTGTTGTTATTGTTGTTGTTGTTGTTGTTTATTTGACGTTGTTGTTGTTGTTTATTTGACGTTGTTGTTGTTTATATGACATTGTTGTTGTTGTTATTGTTTATTTGACGTTGTTGTTGTTTATTTGACGTTGTTGTTGTTGTTGACGTTGTTGTTGTTGTTGTTTATTTGACGTTGTTGTTGTTGTTGACGTTTTTGTTGTTGTTGTTGTTGTTTATTTGACGTTGTTGTTGTTGTTGTTTATTTGACGTTGTTGTTGTTGTTGTTGTTTATTTGACGGTGTTGTTGTTATTGTTGTTTATTTGAAGTTGTTGTTATTGTTTATTTGACGTTGTTGTTATTGTTGACGTTGTTGTTGTTGTTTATTTGACGTTGTTGTTGTTGACGTTGTTGTTGTTGTTTATTTGACGTTGTTGTTGTTGTTGACGTTGTTGTTGTTGTTTATTTGACATTGTTATTGTTGTTGACATTGTTGTTGTTGTTTATTTGACGTTGTTGTTGTTGTTGACATAGTTGTTGTTGTTGTTCATTTCACGTTGTTGATTTTGTTGACGTTGTTGTATATTTGACGTTGTTGTTGTTGTTGTTTATTTGACGCTGTTGTTGTTGTTGACATTGTTGTTGTTGTTGTTCTTTATTTGACGTCGTTATTGTTGTTTATTTGACATTGTTGTTGTTGTTGACGTTGTTGTTGTTGTTTATATGACATTGTTGTTGTTGTTGTTGTTGACGTTGTTGGTGTTGTTGTTTATTTGACGTTGTTGTTGTTGTTGTTTATTTGACGTTGTTTTAATTGTTGTTTATTTTTTGACGTTGTTGTTGTTGTTTATTTGACGTTGTTTTTATTGTTTATTTGACGTTGTTGTTGTTGTTTATTTGACGTTGTTGTTGTTGTTGTTGTTTATTTGATTTTGTTGTTGTTGTTGTTTATTTGACGTTGGTGTTGTTGTTGTTATTTATATGACGTTGTTGTTGTTGTTGTTATTGTTTATTTGACGTTGTTGTTGTTGTTTATTTGACGTTGTTATTGTTGTTTATTAGACGTTGTTTTTGTCATTTGACGTTGTTGTTGTTGTTGTTGTTGTATTTGTTGTTGTTGTTGTTGTTGCTTATTTGATGTTGTTGTTATTGTTGTTGTTTATTTGACGTTGTTGTTGCTGTTGTTTATTTGACGTTGTTGTTGTTGTTGTTGTTTATTTGACGTTGTTGTTGTTGTTTATTTGATGTTGTTGTTGACGTTATTGTTGTTGTTGTTGTTGTTTATTTGACGTTGTTGTTTTTGTTTATTTGACGTTGTTGTTGTTGATATTTATTTGACGTTGTTGTTGTTGTTTATTAGACGGTGTTGTTGTTGTTATTGTTGTTGTTTATTTGACGTTGTTGTTGTTGTTGTTTATTTGACGTTGTTGTTGTTATTGTTGTTGTTGTTGTTTATTTGACGTTGTTGTTGTTGACATAGTTGTTGTTATTGTTGTTTGTTTGACGTTGTTGTTGTTGTTGTTGTTATTGACGTTGTTGTTTATTTGACATTGTTGTTGTTGTTGTTTATTTGATGTTTATGTTGTTGTTGTTGACATTGTTGTTGTTGTTTATTTGACGTTGCTGTTGTTGTTGTTGTTTATTTGACATTATTGTTGTTGTTGTTCATTTGACGTTGTTGTTGTTGTTTATTTGACGTTGACGTTATTGTTGTTGTTTATTTGACGTTGTTTTTGTCATTGTTTTTGTTGTTTATTTGACGTTGTTATAGTTGTTGTTTATTTGACGTTGTTGTTGTTGTTGTTTATTTGACATTGTTATTGTTGTTGACGTTGTTGTTGTTGTTGTTGTTGTTTATTTGACGTTGTTATTGTTGTTGTTGTTTATTTGACGTTGTTGTTGTTGTTATTATTTATTTGACATTGTTGTTGTTGTTATTGTTGTTGTTGTTGTTGTTGTTGTTATTTATTTGACGTTGTTGTTGTTGTTATTGTTTATTTGACGTTGTTATTTATTTGACATTGTTGTTGTTGTTGTTGTTGACGTTGTTGTTGTTTTTGTTTATTTGATGTTGTTGTTGTTGACGTTTTTGTTGTTGTTGTTGTTGTTGTTTATTTGACATTGTTGTTGTTGTTGTTTATTTGACGTTGTTGTTGTTGTTGTTGTTTATTTGACGGTGTTGTTGTTGTTATTTATTTGACGTTGTTGTTATTGTTGTTTATTTGACGTTGTTGTTGTTGTTTATTTGACGTT
The DNA here is from genome assembly GCA_948472305.1 of Vicia faba. Lineage (NCBI taxonomy): Eukaryota > Viridiplantae > Streptophyta > Magnoliopsida > Fabales > Fabaceae > Vicia > Vicia faba. Next base: position 460,702,055 of record OX451739.1, on the reverse strand, counting down.
GTTTTTGTCATTGTTTTTGTTGTTTAGTTGACGCTGTTATTATTGTTGTTTATTTGACGTTGTTGTTGTTGTTGTTGTTTATTTGACGTTGTTGTTGTTGTTGTTGACGTTGTTGTTGTTGTTTATTTGACGTTGTTGTTGTTTATTTGACATTGTTGTTATTGACGTTGTTGTTGTTGTTGTTATTTATTTGACGTTGTTGTTGTTATTGTTGTTGTTGTTGTTTATTTGACGTTGTTGTTGTTGTTATTTATTTGACGTTGTTGTTGTTGTTGTTGTTTATATGACATTGTTGTTGTTGTTATTGTTTATTTGACGTTGTTGTTGTTGTTGTTTATTTGACGTTGTTGTTGTTGTTGTTGTTGACGTTGTTATTGTTGTTGTTTATTTGACGTTGTTGTTGTTGTTGACGTTTTTGTTGTTGTTGTTGTTTATTTGACGTTGTTGTTGTTGTTTATTTGACGGTGTTGTTGTTATTGTTGTTTATTTGACGTTATTGTTGTTGTTTATTTGACGTTGTTGTTATTGTTGACGTTGTTGTTGTTGTTTATTTGACGTTGTTGTTGTTGTTGAGGTTGTTGTTGTTGTTTATTTGACGTTGTTGTTGTTGATGTTGTTGTTGTTGTTTATTTGACATTGTTATTGTTGTTGACATTGTTGTTGTTGTTTATTTGACGTTGTTGTTGTTGTTGACATAGTTGTTGTTGTTGTTTATTTCACGTTGTTGATGTTGTTGACGTTGTTGTTTATTTGACGTTGTTGTTGTTGTTATTTATTTGACGCTGTTGTTGTTGTTGACATTGTTGTTGTTGTTGTTCTTTATTTGACGTCGTTGTTGTTGTTTATTTGACATTGTTATTGTTGTTGACGTTGTTGTTGTTGTTTATATGACATTGTTGTTGTTGTTGTTGACGTTGTTGGTGTTGTTGTTTATTTGACGTTGTTGTTGTTGTTGTTGTTGTTGTTTATTTGACGTTGTTTTAATTGTTGTTGATTTTTTGACGTTGTTGTTGTTGTTGTTTATTTGATTTTGTTGTTGTTGTTGTTTATTTGATGTTGGTGTTGTTGTTGTTTATTTGACGTTGTTGTTGTTGTTATTTATTTGTCATTGTTGTTGTTGTTATTGTTTATTTGACGTTGTTGTTGTTTATTTGACGTTGTTATTGTTGTTTATTTGACGATGTTTTTGTTATTTGACGTTGTTGTTGTTGTATTTGTTGTTGTTGTTGTTGTTGTTGCTTATTTGATGTTGTTCTTATTGTTGTTGTTTATTTGACGTTGTTGTTGCTCTTGTTTATTTGACGTTGTTGTTGTTGTTGTTTATTTGACGTTGTAGTTGTTGTTGTTTATTTGATGTTGTTGTTGTTGACGTTGTTGTTGTTGTTGATGTTGTTTATTTGACGTTGTTGTTTTTGTTTATTTGACGTTGTTGTTGTTGTTGATATTTATTTGACGTTCTTGTTGTTGTTGTTTATTTGACGGTGTTGTTGTTGTTATTTATTTGACGTTGTTGTTGTTGTTGTTTATTTGACGTTGCTGTTGTTGACGTTGTTATTGTTGTTGTTGTTGTTTATTTGACGTTGTTGTTGTTGTTGACATAGTTGTTGTTGTTGTTTGTTTGACGTTGTTGTTGTTGTTATTGTCGTTGTTGTTTATTTGACGTTGTTGTTGTTGTTTATTTGACGTTGTTGTTGTTGTTGTTGTTGTTGACATTGTTGTTGTTGTTGTTTATTTGACGTTGCTGTTGTTGTTGTTGTTTATTTGACATTGTTGTTATTGTTGTTCATTTGACGTTGTTGTTGTTGTTTATTTGACGTTGACGTTGTTGTTGTTGTTGTTTATTTGACGTTGTTTTTGTCATTGTTTTTGTTGTTTATTTGACGTTGTTATTGTTGTTGTTTATTTGACGTTGTTGTTGTTGTTGTTGTTGTTTATTTGACATTGTTATTGTTGTTGACGTTGTTGTTGTTGTTGTTTATTTGACGGTTTTGTTGTTGTTGTTTATTTGACGTTGTTGTTGTTGTTGTTGACGTTGTTGTTGTTGTTATTTATTTGACATTGTTGTTGTTGTTGTTGTTGTTATTTATTTGACGTTGTTGTTGTTGTTATTGTTTATTTGACGTTGTTGTTTATTTGACATTGTTGTTGTTGTTGTTGTTGTTGTTGACGTTGTTGTTGTTGTTGTTGTTGTTTATTTGATGTTGTTGTTGTTGACGTTTTTGTTGTTGTTGTTGTTTATTTGACATTGTTGTTGTTGTTGTTTATTTGACGTTGTTGTTGTTGTTATTTATTTGACGTTGTTGTTATTGTTGTTTATTTGACGTTGGTTTTGTTGTTGTTTATTTGACGTTGTTTTTGTCATTGTTTTTGTTGTTTATTTGACGTTGTTATTATTGTTGTTTATTTGACGTTGTTGTTGTTGTTGTTGTTTATTTGACGTTGTTGTTATTGTTGTTGTTGACGTTGTTGTTGTTGTTTATTTGACGTTGTTGTTGTTGTTTATTTGACATTGTTGTTGTTGTTGTTGTTGTTGACGTTGTTGTTGTTGTTGTTGTTGTTTATTTGATGTTGTTGTTGTTGACGTTTTTGTTGTTGTTGTTGTTTATTTGACATTGTTGTTGTTGTTGTTTATTTGACGTTGTTGTTGTTGTTGTTTATTTGACGGTGTTGTTGTTGTTATTTATTTGACGTTGTTGTTATTGTTGTTTATTTGAAGTTGGTTTTGTTGTTGTTTATTTGACGTTGTTTTTGTCATTGTTTTTGTTGTTTATTTGACGTTGTTATTATTGTTGTTTATTTGACGTTGTTGTTGTTGTTGTTGTTTATTTGACGTTGTTGTTATTGTTGTTGTTGACGTTGTTGTTGTTGTTTATTTGACGTTGTTGTTGTTGTTTATTTGACGTTGTTGTTGTTGTTGACGTTGTTGTTGTTGTTGTTGTTATTTATTTGACGTTGTTGTTGTTATTGTTGTTGTTGTTGTTTATTTAACGTTGTTGTTGTTGTTTATTTAACGTTGTTGTTGTTGTTGTTGTTTATTTGACGTTGTTGTTGTTGTTTATATGACATTGTTGTTGTTGTTATTGTTTATTTGATGTTGTTGGTGTTGTTTATTTGACGTTGTTGTTGTTGTTGTTGTTGACGTTGTTGTTGTTGTTGACGTTGTTGTTGTTGTTGACGTTTTTGTTGTTGTTGTTGTTTATTTGACGTTGTTGTTGTTGTTTTTGTTTATTTGACGTTGTTGTTGTTGTTGTTGTTGTTTATTTGACGGTGTTGTTGTTAATGTTGTTTATTTGACGTTGTTGTTGTTGTTTATTTGATGTTGTTGTTATTGTTGACGTTGTTGTTGTTGTTTATTTGACGTTGTTGTTGTTGACGTTGTTGTTGTTGTTTATTTGACGTTGTTGTTGTTGTTAACGTTGTTGTTGTTGTTTATTTGACATTGTTATTGTTGTTGACATTGTTGTTGTTGTTTATTTGACGTTGTTGTTGTTGTTGACATAGTTATTGTTCTTGTTTATTTCACGTTGTTGATGTTGTTGACGTTGTTTTTGTCATTGTTTTTGTTGTTTATTTGACGTTGTTATTGTTGTTGTTTATTTGACGTTGTTGTTGTTGTTGTTGTTTATTTGACATTGTTATTGTTGTTGACGTTGTTGTTGTTGTTGTTTATTTGACGTTGTTATTGTTGTTGTTGTTTATTTGACGTTGTTGTTGTTGTTGTTATTATTATTTATTTGACATTGTTGTTGTTGTTATTGTTGTTGTTGTTGTTGTTATTTATTTGACGTTGTTGTTGTTGTTATTGTTTATTTGACGTTGTTGTTGTTGTTTATTTGACGTTGTTGTTGTTGTTGTTGACGTTGTTGTTGTTGTTTTTATTTATTTGACGTTGTTGTTGTTATTGTTGTTGTTGTTGTTGTTTATTTGACATTGTTGTTGTTGTTGTTGTTTATTTGACGTTGTTGTTGTTTATATGACATTGTTGTTGTTGTTATTGTTTATTTGACGTTGTTGTTGTTTATTTGACGTTGTTGTTGTTGTTGTTGACGTTGTTGTTGTTGTTGTTGTTTATTTGACGTTGTTGTTGTTGTTAACGTTTTTGTTGTTGTTGTTGTTGTTTATTTGACGTTGTTGTTGTTGTTGTTTATTTGACGTTGTTGTTGTTGTTGTTTATTTGACGGTGTTGTTGTTATTGTTGTTTATTTGAAGTTGTTGTTATTGTTTATTTGACGTTGTTGTTATTGTTGACGTTGTTGTTGTTGTTGTTGTTTATTTGACGTTGTTGTTGTTGACGTTGTTGTTGTTTATTTGACGTTGTTGTTGTTGTTGACGTTGTTGTTGTTGTTTATTTGACATTGTTATTGTTGTTGACATTGTTGTTGTTGTTTATTTGACGTTGTTGTTGTTGTTGTTTATTTCACGTTGTTGATTTTGTTGACATTGTTGTATATTTGACGTTGTTGTTGTTGTTGTTTATTTGACGCTGTTGTTGTTGTTGACATTGTTGTTGTTGTTCTTCTTTATTTGACGTCGTTATTGTTGTTTATTTGACATTGTTGTTGTTGTTGACGTTGTTGTTGTTGTTTATATGACATTGTTGTTGTTGTTGTTGTTGACGTTGTTGGTGTTGTTGTTTATTTGACGTTGTTGTTGTTGTTGTTTATTTGACGTTGTTTTAATTGTTGTTGATTTTTTGACGTTGTTGTTGTTGTTTATTTGACGTTGTTTTTATTGTTTATTTGACGTTGTTGTTGTTGTTTATTTGACGTTGTTGTTGTTGTTGTTTATTTGATTTTGTTGTTGTTGTTGTTTATTTGACGTTGGTGTTGTTGTTGTTATTTATATGACGTTGTGGTTGTTGTTGTTATTGTTTATTTGACGTTGTTGTTGTTGTTTATTTGACGTTGTTATTGTTGTTTATTAGACGTTGTTTTTGTTATTTGACGTTGTTGTTGTTGTTGTTGTATTTGTTGTTGTTGTTGTTGTTGTTGCTTATTTGATGTTGTTGTTTATTTGACGTTGTTGTTGCTGTTGTTTATTTGACGTTGTTGTTGTTGTTGTTGTTTATTTGACGTTGTTGTTGTTGTTTATTTGATGTTGTTGTTGACGTTATTGTTGTTGTTGTTGTTGTTGTTTATTTGACGTTGTTGTTTTTGTTTATTTGACGTTGTTGTTGTTGATATTTATTTGACGTTGTTGTTGTTGTTTATTTGACGGTGTTGTTGTTGTTGTTGTTGTTTATTTGACGTTGTTGTTGTTGTTTATTTGACGTTGTTGTTGCTGACGTTGTTATTGTTGTTGTTGTTGTTTATTTGACGTTGTTGTTGTTGACATAGTTGTTGTTATTGTTGTTTGTTTGACGTTGTTGTTGTTGTTGTTATTGACGTTGTTGTTTATTTGACGTTGTTGTTGTTGTTGTTTATTTGATGTTGTTGTTGTTGTTGTTGACATTGTTGTTGTTGTTTATTTGACGTTGCTGTTGTTGTTGTTGTTGTTTATTTGACATTGTTGTTGTTGTTGTTCGTTTGACGTTGTTGTTGTTGTTTATTTGACGTTGACGTTGTTGTTGTTGTTTATTTGACGTTGTTTTTGTCATTGTTTTTATTGTTTATTTGACGTTGTTATTGTTGTTGTTTATTTGACGTTGTTGTTGTTGTTGTTGTTTATTTGACATTGTTATTGTTGTTGACGTTGTTGTTGTTGTTGTTGTTGTTTATTTGACGTTGTTATTGTTGTTGTTGTTTATTTGACGTTGTTGTTGTTGTTATTATTTATTTGACATTGTTGTTGTTGTTATTGTTGTTGTTGTTGTTGTTGTTATTTATTTGACGTTGTTGTTGTTGTTGACATAGTTGTTGTTGTTGTTTGTTTGACGTTGTTGTTGTTGTTATTGTCGTTGTTGTTTATTTGACGTTGTTGTTGTTGTTTATTTGACGTTGTTGTTGTTGTTGTTGTTGTTGACATTGTTGTTGTTGTTGTTTATTTGACGTTGCTGTTGTTGTTGTTGTTTATTTGACATTGTTGTTATTGTTGTTCATTTGACGTTGTTGTTGTTGTTTATTTGACGTTGACGTTGTTGTTGTTGTTGTTTATTTGACGTTGTTTTTGTCATTGTTTTTGTTGTTTATTTGACGTTGTTATTGTTGTTGTTTATTTGACGTTGTTGTTGTTGTTGTTGTTTATTTGACATTGTTATTGTTGTTGACGTTGTTGTTGTTGTTGTTTATTTGACGGTTTTGTTGTTGTTGTTTATTTGACGTTGTTGTTGTTGTTGTTGACGTTGTTGTTGTTGTTATTTATTTGACATTGTTGTTGTTGTTGTTGTTGTTATTTATTTGACGTTGTTGTTGTTGTTATTGTTTATTTGACGTTGTTGTTTATTTGACATTGTTGTTGTTGTTGTTGTTGTTGTTGACGTTGTTGTTGTTGTTGTTGTTGTTTATTTGATGTTGTTGTTGTTGACGTTTTTGTTGTTGTTGTTGTTTATTTGACATTGTTGTTGTTGTTGTTTATTTGACGTTGTTGTTGTTGTTATTTATTTGACGTTGTTGTTATTGTTGTTTATTTGACGTTGGTTTTGTTGTTGTTTATTTGACGTTGTTTTTGTCATTGTTTTTGTTGTTTATTTGACGTTGTTATTATTGTTGTTTATTTGACGTTGTTGTTGTTGTTGTTGTTTATTTGACGTTGTTGTTATTGTTGTTGTTGACGTTGTTGTTGTTGTTTATTTGACGTTGTTGTTGTTGTTTATTTGACATTGTTGTTGTTGTTGTTGTTGTTGACGTTGTTGTTGTTGTTGTTTATTTGATGTTGTTGTTGTTGACGTTTTTGTTGTTGTTGTTGTTTATTTGACATTGTTGTTGTTGTTGTTTATTTGACGTTGTTGTTGTTGTTGTTTATTTGACGGTGTTGTTGTTGTTATTTATTTGACGTTGTTGTTATTGTTGTTTATTTGAAGTTGGTTTTGTTGTTGTTTATTTGACGTTGTTTTTGTCATTGTTTTTGTTGTTTATTTGACGTTGTTATTATTGTTGTTTATTTGACGTTGTTGTTGTTGTTGTTGTTTATTTGACGTTGTTGTTATTGTTGTTGTTGACGTTGTTGTTGTTGTTTATTTGACGTTGTTGTTGTTGTTTATTTGACGTTGTTGTTGTTGTTGACGTTGTTGTTGTTGTTGTTGTTATTTATTTGACGTTGTTGTTGTTATTGTTGTTGTTGTTGTTTATTTAACGTTGTTGTTGTTGTTTATTTAACGTTGTTGTTGTTGTTGTTGTTTATTTGACGTTGTTGTTGTTGTTTATATGACATTGTTGTTGTTGTTATTGTTTATTTGATGTTGTTGGTGTTGTTTATTTGACGTTGTTGTTGTTGTTGTTGTTGACGTTGTTGTTGTTGTTGACGTTGTTGTTGTTGTTGACGTTTTTGTTGTTGTTGTTGTTTATTTGACGTTGTTGTTGTTGTTTTTGTTTATTTGACGTTGTTGTTGTTGTTGTTGTTGTTTATTTGACGGTGTTGTTGTTAATGTTGTTTATTTGACGTTGTTGTTGTTGTTTATTTGATGTTGTTGTTATTGTTGACGTTGTTGTTGTTGTTTATTTGACGTTGTTGTTGTTGACGTTGTTGTTGTTGTTTATTTGACGTTGTTGTTGTTGTTAACGTTGTTGTTGTTGTTTATTTGACATTGTTATTGTTGTTGACATTGTTGTTGTTGTTTATTTGACGTTGTTGTTGTTGTTGACATAGTTATTGTTCTTGTTTATTTCACGTTGTTGATGTTGTTGACGTTGTTTTTGTCATTGTTTTTGTTGTTTATTTGACGTTGTTATTGTTGTTGTTTATTTGACGTTGTTGTTGTTGTTGTTGTTTATTTGACATTGTTATTGTTGTTGACGTTGTTGTTGTTGTTGTTTATTTGACGTTGTTATTGTTGTTGTTGTTTATTTGACGTTGTTGTTGTTGTTGTTATTATTATTTATTTGACATTGTTGTTGTTGTTATTGTTGTTGTTGTTGTTGTTATTTATTTGACGTTGTTGTTGTTGTTATTGTTTATTTGACGTTGTTGTTGTTGTTTATTTGACGTTGTTGTTGTTGTTGTTGACGTTGTTGTTGTTGTTTTTATTTATTTGACGTTGTTGTTGTTATTGTTGTTGTTGTTGTTGTTTATTTGACATTGTTGTTGTTGTTGTTGTTTATTTGACGTTGTTGTTGTTTATATGACATTGTTGTTGTTGTTATTGTTTATTTGACGTTGTTGTTGTTTATTTGACGTTGTTGTTGTTGTTGTTGTTGACGTTGTTGTTGTTGTTGTTGTTTATTTGACGTTGTTGTTGTTGTTAACGTTTTTGTTGTTGTTGTTGTTGTTTATTTGACGTTGTTGTTGTTGTTGTTTATTTGACGTTGTTGTTGTTGTTGTTTATTTGACGGTGTTGTTGTTATTGTTGTTTATTTGAAGTTGTTGTTATTGTTTATTTGACGTTGTTGTTATTGTTGACGTTGTTGTTGTTGTTGTTGTTTATTTGACGTTGTTGTTGTTGACGTTGTTGTTGTTTATTTGACGTTGTTGTTGTTGTTGACGTTGTTGTTGTTGTTTATTTGACATTGTTATTGTTGTTGACATTGTTGTTGTTGTTTATTTGACGTTGTTGTTGTTGTTGTTTATTTCACGTTGTTGATTTTGTTGACATTGTTGTATATTTGACGTTGTTGTTGTTGTTGTTTATTTGACGCTGTTGTTGTTGTTGACATTGTTGTTGTTGTTCTTCTTTATTTGACGTCGTTATTGTTGTTTATTTGACATTGTTGTTGTTGTTGACGTTGTTGTTGTTGTTTATATGACATTGTTGTTGTTGTTGTTGTTGACGTTGTTGGTGTTGTTGTTTATTTGACGTTGTTGTTGTTGTTGTTTATTTGACGTTGTTTTAATTGTTGTTGATTTTTTGACGTTGTTGTTGTTGTTTATTTGACGTTGTTTTTATTGTTTATTTGACGTTGTTGTTGTTGTTTATTTGACGTTGTTGTTGTTGTTGTTTATTTGATTTTGTTGTTGTTGTTGTTTATTTGACGTTGGTGTTGTTGTTGTTATTTATATGACGTTGTGGTTGTTGTTGTTATTGTTTATTTGACGTTGTTGTTGTTGTTTATTTGACGTTGTTATTGTTGTTTATTAGACGTTGTTTTTGTTATTTGACGTTGTTGTTGTTGTTGTTGTATTTGTTGTTGTTGTTGTTGTTGTTGCTTATTTGATGTTGTTGTTTATTTGACGTTGTTGTTGCTGTTGTTTATTTGACGTTGTTGTTGTTGTTGTTGTTGTTTATTTGACGTTGTTGTTGTTGTTTATTTGATGTTGTTGTTGACGTTATTGTTGTTGTTGTTGTTGTTGTTTATTTGACGTTGTTGTTTTTGTTTATTTGACGTTGTTGTTGTTGATATTTATTTGACGTTGTTGTTGTTGTTTATTTGACGGTGTTGTTGTTGTTGTTGTTGTTTATTTGACGTTGTTGTTGTTGTTTATTTGACGTTGTTGTTGTTGACGTTGTTATTGTTGTTGTTGTTGTTTATTTGACGTTGTTGTTGTTGACATAGTTGTTGTTATTGTTGTTTGTTTGACGTTGTTGTTGTTGTTGTTATTGACGTTGTTGTTTATTTGACGTTGTTGTTGTTGTTGTTTATTTGATGTTGTTGTTGTTGTTGTTGACATTGTTGTTGTTGTTTATTTGACGTTGCTGTTGTTGTTGTTGTTGTTTATTTGACATTGTTGTTGTTGTTGTTCGTTTGACGTTGTTGTTGTTGTTTATTTGACGTTGACGTTGTTGTTGTTGTTTATTTGACGTTGTTTTTGTCATTGTTTTTATTGTTTATTTGACGTTGTTATTGTTGTTGTTTATTTGACGTTGTTGTTGTTGTTGTTGTTTATTTGACATTGTTATTGTTGTTGACGTTGTTGTTGTTGTTGTTGTTTATTTGACGTTGTTATTGTTGTTGTTGTTTATTTGACGTTGTTGTTGTTGTTATTATTTATTTGACATTGTTGTTGTTGTTATTGTTGTTGTTGTTGTTGTTGTTATTTATTTGACGTTGTTGTTGTTGTTATTGTTTATTTGACGTTGTTATTTATTTGACATTGTTGTTGTTGTTGTTGTTGACGTTGTTGTTGTTTTTGTTTATTTGATGTTGTTGTTGTTGACGTTTTTGTTGTTGTTGTTGTTGTTTATTTGACATTGTTGTTGTTGTTGTTTATTTGACGTTGTTGTTGTTGTTGTTTATTTGACGGTGTTGTTGTTGTTATTTATTTGACGTTGTTGTTATTGTTGTTTATTTGACGTTGTTGTTGTTGTTTATTTGACGTTGTTTTTGTCATTGTTTTTGTTGTTTAGTTGACGTTGTTGTTATTGTTGTTTATTTGACGTTGTTGTTGTTGTTGTTGTTTATTTGACGTTGTTGTTGTTGTTGTTGACGTTGTTGTTGTTGTTTATTTGACGTTGTTGTTGTTTATTTGACGTTGTTGTTATTGACGTTGTTGTTGTTGTTGTTATTTATTTGACGTTGTTGTTGTTATTGTTGTTGTTGTTGTTTATTTGACGTTGTTGTTGTTGTTATTTATTTGACGTTGTTGTTGTTGTTTATATGACATTGTTGTTGTTGTTATTGTTTATTTGACGTTGTTGTTGTTGTTTATTTGACGTTGTTGTTGTTGTTGTTGTTGACGTTGTTGTTGTTGTTGTTTATTTGACGTTGTTGTTGTTGTTGACGTTTTTGTTGTTGTTGTTGTTTATTTGACGTTGTTGTTGTTGTTTATTTGACGGTGTTGTTGTTATTGTTGTTTATTTGACGTTATTGTTGTTGTTTATTTGACGTTGTTGTTATTGTTGACGTTGTTGTTGTTGTTGTTTATTTGACGTTGTTGTTGTTGTTGAGGTTGTTGTTGTTGTTTATTTGACGTTGTTGTTGTTGACGTTGTTGTTGTTGTTTATTTGACATTGTTATTGTTGTTGACATTGTTGTTGTTGTTTATTTGACGTTGTTGTTGTTGTTGACATAGTTGTTGTTGTTGTTTATTTCACGTTGTTGATGTTGTTGACGTTGTTGTTTATTTGACGTTGTTATTGTAGTAGTTGTTGTTATTTATTTGACGCTGTTGTTGTTGTTGACATTGTTGTTGTTGTTGTTCTTTATTTGACGTCGTTGTTGTTGTTTATTTGACATTGTTATTGTTGTTGACGTTGTTGTTGTTGTTTATATGACATTGTTGTTGTTGTTGTTGTTGACGTTGTTGGTGTTGTTGTTTATTTGACGTTGTTGTTGTTGTTGTTGTTTATTTGACGTTGTTTTAATTGTTGTTGATTTTTTGACGTTGTTGTTGTTGTTTATTTGACGTTGTTTTTATTGTTTATTTGACGTTGTTGTTGTTGTTTATTTGACGTTGTTGTTGTTGTTGTTTATTTGATTTTGTTGTTGTTGTTGTTTATTTGACGTTGGTGTTGTTGTTGTTTATTTGACGTTGTTGTTGTTGTTATTTATTTGACATTGTTGTTGTTGTTATTGTTTATTTGACGTTGTTGTTGTTTATTTGACGTTGTTATTGTTATTTATTTGACGATGTTTTTGTTATTTGACGTTGTTGTTGTTGTTGTTGTATTTGTTGTTGTTGTTGTTGTTGTTGTTGTTGTTGTTGCTTATTTGATGTTGTTCTTATTGTTGTTGTTTATTTGACGTTGTTGTTGCTTTTGTTTATTTGACGTTGTTGTTGTTGTTGTTGTTTATTTGACGTTGTTGTTGTTGTTGTTTATTTGATGTTGTTGTTGTTGACGTTGTTGTTGTTGTTGATGTTGTTTATTTGACGTTGTTGTTTTTGTTTATTTGACGTTATTGTTGTTGTTGATATTTATTTGACGTTCTTGTTGTTGTTGTTTATTTGACGGTGTTGTTGTTGTTGTTGTTATTTATTTGACGTTGTTGTTGTTGTTTATTTGACGTTGCTGTTGTTGACGTTGTTATTGTTGTTGTTGTTGTTTATTTGACGTTGTTGTTGTTGTTGACATAGTTGTTGTTGTTGTTGTTTGTTTGACGTTGTTGTTGTTGTTATTGTCGTTGTTGTTTATTTGACGTTGTTGTTGTTGTTTATTTGATGTTGTTGTTGTTGTTGTTGACATTGTTGTTGTTGTTGTTTATTTGACGTTGCTGTTGTTGTTGTTGTTTATTTGACATTGTTGTTGTTGTTGTTCATTTGACGTTGTTGTTGTTGTTTATTTGACGTTGACGTTGTTGTTGTTGTTGTTTATTTGACGTTGTTTTTGTCATTGTTTTTGTTGTTTATTTGACGTTGTTATTGTTGTTGTTTATTTGACGTTGTTGTTGTTGTTGTTGTTGTTTATTTTACATTGTTATTGTTGTTGACGTTGTTGTTGTTGTTGTTTATTTGACGTTGTTGTTGTTTATTTGACGTTGTTGTTGTTGTTGTTGACGTTGTTGTTGTTGTTGTTGTTGTTATTTATTTGACATTGTTGTTGTTGACGTTGGTGTTGTTGTTTATTTGACGTTGTTGTTGTTGTTATTGTTTATTTGACGTTGTTGTTTATTTGACATTGTTGTTGTTGTTGTTGTTGTTGTTGACGTTGTTGTTGTTGTTGTTTATTTGATGTTGTTGTTGTTGACGTTTTTGTTGTTGTTGTTGTTTATTTGACATTGTTGTTGTTGTTGTTTATTTGACGTTGTTGTTGTTGTTGTTTATTTGACGGTGTTGTTGTTGTTATTTATTTGACGTTGTTGTTATTGTTGTTTATTTGACGTTGGTTTTGTTGTTGTTTATTTGACGTTGTTTTTGTCATTGTTTGTGTTGTTTATTTGACGTTGTTATTATTGTTGTTTATTTGACGTTGTTGTTATTGTTGTTGTTTATTTGACGTTGTTGTTATTGTTGTTGTTGACGTTGTTGTTGTTGTTTATTTGACGTTGTTGTTGTTGTTGTTTATTTGACGTTGTTGTTGTTGTTGACGTTGTTGTTGTTGTTGTTGTTATTTATTTGACGTTGTTGTTGTTATTGTTGTTGTTGTTGTTTATTTAACGTTGTTGTTGTTGTTGTTGTTTATTTGACGTTGTTGTTGTTGTTTATATGACATTGTTGTTGTTGCTTATTTGATGTTGTTCTTATTGTTGTTGTTTATTTGACGTTGTTATTGCTCTTGTTTATTTGACGTTGTTGTTGTTGTTGTTGTTTATTTGACGTTGTTGTTGTTGTTGTTTATTTGATGTTGTTGTTGTTGACGTTGTTGTTGTGGTTGATGTTGTTTATTTGACGTTGTTGTTTTTGTTTATTTGACGTTGTTGTTGTTGTTGATATTTATTTGACGTTCTTGTTGTTGTTGTTTATTTGACGGTGTTGTTGTTGTTGTTATTTATTTGACGTTGTTGTTGTTGTTGTTTATTTGACGTTGCTGTTGTTGACGTTGTTATTGTTGTTGTTGTTGTTGTTTATTTGACGTTGTTGTTGTTGTTGACATAGTTGTTGTTGTTGTTTGTTTGACGTTGTTGTTGTTGTTATTGTCGTTGTTGTTTATTTGACGTTGTTGTTGTTGTTTATTTGACGTTGTTGTTGTTGTTGTTGACATTGTTGTTGTTGTTGTTGTTTATTTGACGTTGCTGTTGTTGTTGTTGTTTATTTGACATTGTTGTTGTTGTTGTTTATTTGACGTTGCTGTTGTTGTTGTTGTTTATTTGACATTGTTGTTGTTGTTGTTCATTTGACGTTGTTGTTGTTGTTTATTTGACGTTGACGTTGTTGTTGTTGTTGTTTATTTGACGTTGTTTTTGTCATTGTTTTTGTTGTTTATTTGACGTTGTTGTTGTTGTTGTTGTTTATTTGACATTGTTATTGTTGTTGACGTTGTTGTTGTTGTTTATTTGACGTTGTTGTTGTTGTTGTTTATTTGACGTTGTTGTTGTTGTTGACGTTGTTGTTGTTGTTGTTATTTATTTGACATTGTTGTTGTTGTTGTTGTTGTTATTTATTTGACGTTGTTGTTGTTGTTATTGTTTATTTGACGTTGTTGTTTATTTGACATTGTTGTTGTTGTTGTTGTTGACATTGTTGTTGTTGTTGTTTATTTGATGTTGTTGTTGTTGACGTTTTTGTTGTTGTTGTTGTTGTTTATTTGACATTGTTGTTGTTGTTGTTGTTTATTTGACGTTGTTGTTGTTGTTGTTGTTCATTTGACGGTGTTGTTGTTGTTATTTATTTGACGTTGTTGTTATTGTTGTTTATTTGACGTTGGTTTTGTTTTTGTTTATTTGACGTTGTTTTTGTCATTGTTTTTGTTGTTTATTTGACGTTGTTGTTGTTGTTTATTTGACGTTGTTGTTGTTGTTTATTTGACGGTGTTGTTGTTATTGTTGTTTATTTGACGTTATTGTTGTTGTTTATTTGACGTTGTTGTTATTGTTGACGTTGTTGTTGTTGTTGTTTATTTGACGTTGTTGTTGTTGTTGAGGTTGTTGTTGTTGTTTATTTGACGTTGTTGTTGTTGACGTTGTTGTTGTTGTTTATTTGACATTGTTATTGTTGTTAACATTGTTGTTGTTGTTTATTTGACGTTGTTGTTGTTGTTGACATAGTTGTTGTTGTTGTTTATTTCACGTTGTTGATGTTGTTGACGTTGTTGTTTATTTGACGTTGTTGTTGTTGTTGTTGTTATTTATTTGACGCTGTTGTTGTTGTTGACATTGTTGTTGTTGTTGTTCTTTATTTGACGTCGTTGTTGTTGTTTATTTGACATTGTTATTGTTGTTGACATTGTTGTTGTTGTTTATATGACATTGTTGTTGTTGTTGTTGACGTTGTTGGTGTTGTTGTTTATTTGACGTTGTTGTTGTTGTTGTTGTTGTTTATTTGACGTTGTTTTAATTGTTGTTGATTTTTTGACGTTGTTGTTGTTGTTTATTTGACGTTGTTTTTATTATTTATTTGACGTTGTTGTTGTTTATTTGACGTTGTTGTTGTTGTTGTTTATTTGATTTTGTTGTTGTTGTTGTTTATTTGACGTTGGTGTTGTTGTTGTTTATTTGACGTTGTTGTTGTTGTTATTTATTTGACATTGTTGTTGTTATTGTTTATTTGACGTTGTTGTTGTTTATTTGACGTTGTTATTGTTGTTTATTTGACGATGTTTTTGTTATTTGACGTTGTTGTTGTTGTTGTTGTATTTGTTGTTGTTGTTGTTGTTGTTGTTGTTGCTTATTTGATGTTGTTCTTATTGTTGTTGTTTATTTGACGTTGTTGTTGCTTTTGTTTATTTGACGTTGTTGTTGTTGTTGTTGTTTATTTGACGTTGTTGTTGTTGTTGTTTATTTGATGTTGTTGTTGTTGACGTTGTTGTTGTTGTTGATGTTGTTTATTTGACGTTGTTGTTTTTGTTTATTTGACGTTGTTGTTGTTGTTGATATTTATTTGACGTTCTTGTTGTTGTTGTTTATTTGACGGTGTTGTTGTTGTTGTTGTTATTTATTTGACGTTGTTGTTGTTGTTTATTTGACGTTGCTGTTGTTGACGTTGTTATTGTTGTTGTTGTTGTTTATTTGACGTTGTTGTTGTTGTTGACATAGTTGTTGTTGTTGTTTGTTTGACGTTGTTGTTGTTGTTATTGTCGTTGTTGTTTATTTGACGTTGTTGTTGTTGTTTATTTGACGTTGTTGTTGTTGTTGTTGACATTGTTGTTGTTGTTGTTTATTTGACGTTGCTGTTGTTGTTGTTGTTTATTTGACATTGTTGTTGTTGTTGTTCATTTGACGTTGTTGTTGTTGTTTATTTGACGTTGACGTTGTTGTTGTTGTTGTTTATTTGACGTTGTTTTTGTCATTGTTTTTGTTGTTTATTTGACGTTGTTATTGTTGTTGTTTATTTGACGTTGTTGTTGTTGTTGTTGTTGTTTATTTTACATTGTTATTGTTGTTGACGTTGTTGTTGTTGTTGTTTATTTGACGTTGTTGTTGTTTATTTGACGTTGTTGTTGTTGTTGTTGACGTTGTTGTTGTTGTTGTTGTTGTTATTTATTTGACATTGTTGTTGTTGACGTTGTTGTTGTTGTTTATTTGACGTTGTTGTTGTTGTTATTGTTTATTTGACGTTGTTGTTTATTTGACATTGTTGTTGTTGTTGTTGTTGTTGTTGACGTTGTTGTTGTTGTTGTTTATTTGATGTTGTTGTTGTTGACGTTTTTGTTGTTGTTGTTGTTTATTTGACATTGTTGTTGTTGTTGTTTATTTGACGTTGTTGTTGTTGTTGTTTATTTGACGGTGTTGTTGTTGTTATTTATTTGACGTTGTTGTTATTGTTGTTTATTTGACGTTGGTTTTGTTGTTGTTTATTTGACGTTGTTTTTGTCATTGTTTGTGTTATTTATTTGACGTTGTTATTATTGTTGTTTATTTGACGTTGTTGTTATTGTTGTTGTTTATTTGACGTTGTTGTTATTGTTGTTGTTGACGTTGTTGTTGTTGTTTATTTGACGTTGTTGTTGTTGTTGTTTATTTGACGTTGTTGTTGTTGTTGACGTTGTTGTTGTTGTTGTTGTTATTTATTTGACGTTGTTGTTGTTATTGTTGTTGTTATTGTTGTTGTTATTGTTTATTTAACGTTGTTGTTGTTGTTGTTTATTTGACGTTGTTGTTGTTGTTTATATGACATTGTTGTTGTTGCTTATTTGATGTTGTTCTTATTGTTGTTGTTTATTTGACGTTGTTGTTGCTCTTATTTATTTGACGTTGTTGTTGTTGTTGTTTATTTGACGTTGTTGTTGTTGTTGTTTATTTGATGTTGTTGTTGTTGACGTTGTTGTTGTTGTTGATGTTGTTTATTTGACGTTGTTGTTTTTGTTTATTTGACGTTGTTGTTGTTGTTGATATTTATTTGACGTTCTTGTTGTTGTTGTTTATTTGACGGTGTTGTTGTTGTTGTTGTTGTTATTTATTTGACGTTGTTGTTGTTGTTTATTTGACGTTGCTGTTGTTGACGTTGTTATTGTTGTTGTTGTTGTTTATTTGACGTTGTTGTTGTTGTTGACATAGTTGTTGTTGTTGTTTGTTTGACGTTGTTGTTGTTGTTATTGTCGTTGTTGTTTATTTGACGTTGTTGTTGTTGTTTATTTGACGTTGTTGTTGTTGTTGTTGACATTGTTGTTGTTGTTGTTTATTTGACGTTGCTGTTGTTGTTGTTGTTTATTTGACATTGTTGTTGTTGTTGTTTATTTGACGTTGCTGTTGTTGTTGTTGTTTATTTGACATTGTTGTTGTTGTTGTTCATTTGACGTTGTTGTTGTTGTTTATTTGACGTTGACGTTGTTGTTGTTGTTATTTATTTGACGTTGTTTTTGTCATTGTTTTTGTTGTTTATTTGACGTTGTTATTGTTGTTGTTTATTTGACGTTGTTGTTGTTGTTGTTTATTTGACATTGTTATTGTTGTTGACGTTGTTGTTGTTGTTGTTTATTTGACGTTGTTGTTGTTGTTGTTTATTTGACGTTGTTGTTGTTGTTGACGTTGTTGTTGTTGTTGTTGTTATTTATTTGACATTGTTGTTGTTGTTGTTGTTGTTATTTATTTGACGTTGTTGTTGTTGTTATTGTTTATTTGACGTTGTTGTTTATTTGACATTGTTGTTGTTGTTGTTGACATTGTTGTTGTTGTTGTTTATTTGATGTTGTTGTTGTTGACGTTTTTGTTGTTGTTGTTGTTTATTTGACATTGGTGTTGTTGTTGTTTATTTGACGTTGTTGTTGTTGTTGTTGTTGACGTTTTTGTTGTTGTTGTTGTTTATTTGACATTGTTGTTGTTGTTGTTTATTTGACGTTGTTGTTGTTGTTGTTGTTTATTTGACGGTGTTGTTGTTGTTATTTATTTGACGTTGTTGTTATTGTTGTTTATTTGACGTTGGTTTTGTTGTTGTTTATTTGACGTTGTTTTTGTCATTGTTTTTGTTGTTTATTTGACGTTGTTATTATTGTTGTTTATTTGACGTTGTTGTTGTTGTTGTTGTTGTTTATTTGACGTTGTTGTTATTGTTGTTGTTGACGTTGTTGTTGTTGTTTATTTGACGTTGTTGTTGTTGTTTATTTGACGTTGTTGTTGTTGTTGACGTTGTTGTTGTTGTTGTTGTTGTTGTTATTTATTTGACGTTGTTGTTGTTATTGTTGTTGTTGTTGTTTATTTAACGTTGTTGTTGCTGTTGTTGTTTATTTGACGTTGTTGTTGTTGTTTATATGACATTGTTGTTGTTGTTATTGTTTATTTGATGTTGTTGTTGTTGTTTATTTGACGTTGTTGTTGTTGTTGTTGTTGTTGACGTTGTTGTTGTTGTTGACGTTGTTGTTGTTGTTGACGTTTTTGTTGTTGTTGTTGTTGTTTATTTGACGTTGTTGTTGTTGTTTTTGTTTATTTGACGTTGTTGTTGTTGTTGTTGTTTATTTGACGGTGTTGTTGTTATTGTTGTTTATTTGACGTTGTTGTTGTTGTTTATTTGACGTTGTTGTTATTGTTGACGTTGTTGTTGTTGTTGTTTATTTGACGTTGTTGTTGTTGACGTTGTTGTTGTTGTTTATTTGACGTTGTTGTTGTTGTTAACGTTGTTGTTGTTGTTTATTTGACATTGTTATTGTTGTTGACATTGTTGTTGTTGTTTATTTGACGTTGTTGTTGTTGTTGACATAGTTATTGTTCTTGTTTATTTCACGTTGTTGATGTTGTTGACGTTGTTGTTTATTTGACGTTGTTGTTGTTGTTGTTGTTGTTTATTTGACGTTGTTGTTGTTGTTGACATTGTTGTTGTTGTTGTTCTTTATTTGACGTCGTTGTTGTTGTTTATTTGACATTGTTGTTGTTGTTGACGTTGTTGTTGTTGTTGTTTATATGACATTGTTGTTGTTGTTGTTGTTGACGTTGTTGGTGTTGTTGTTTATTTGACATTGTTGTTGTTGTTGTTGTTTATTTGACGTTGTTTTAATTGTTGTTGATTTTTTGACGTTGTTGTTGTTGTTTATTTGACGTTGTTTTTATTGTTTATTTGACTTGTTGTTGTTGTTTATTTGACGTTGTTGTTGTTGTTATTGTTGTTGTTTATTTGACGTTGTTGTTGTTGTTGTTGTTTATTTGATTTTGTTGTTGTTGTTGTTTATTTGACGTTGGTGTTGTTGTTGTTATTTATTTGACGTTGTTGTTGTTGTTATTGTTTATTTGACGTTGTTGTTGTTGTTTATTTGACGTTGTTATTGTTGTTTATTTGACGTTGTTTTTGTTATTTGACGTTGTTGTTGTTGTTGTTGTATTTGTTGTTGTTGTTGTTGTTGCTTATTTTATGTTGTTGTTATTGTTGTTGTTTATTTGACGTTGTTGTTGCTGTTGTTTATTTGACGTTGTTGTTGTTGTTGTTGTTTATTTGACGTTGTTGTTGTTGTTTATTTGATGTTGTTGTTGACGTTGTTGTTGTTGTTGTTGTTTATTTGACGTTGTTGTTTTTGTTTATTTGACGTTGTTGTTGTTGTTGATATTTATTTGACGTTGTTGTTGTTGTTGTTTATTTGACGGTGTTGTTGTTGTTGTTGTTGTTTATTTGACGTTGTTGTTATTGTTGTTTATTTGTCGTTGTTGTTGTTAACGTTGTTATTGTTGTTGTTGTTGTTTATTTGACGTTGTTGTTGTTGTTGACATAGTTGTTGTTGTCGTTTGTTTGACGTTGTTGTTGTTGTTGTTATTGACGTTGTTATTTATTTGACGTTGTTGTTGTTGTTGTTGTTGTTGTTGTTGTTGTTTATTTGACGTTGTTGTTGTTGTTATTGACATTGTTGTTGTTGTTGTTTATTTGACGTTGTTGTTCTTGTTGTTGTTTATTTGACATTGTTGTTGTTGTTGTTCATTTGACTTTGTTGTTGTTGTTTATTTGACGTTGACGTTGTTGTTGTTGTTTATTTGACGTTGTTTTTGTCATTGTTTTTGTTGTTTATTTGACGTTGTTATTATTGTTGTTTATTTGACGTTGTTGTTGTTGTTTATTTGACGTTGTTGTTGTTGTTGTTGACGTTGTTGTTGTTGTTTATTTGACGTTGTTGTTGTTTATTTGATGTTGTTGTTGTTGACGTTGTTGTTGTTGTTATTTATTTGACGTTGTTGTTGTTACTGTTGCTGTTGTTTATTTGACGTTGTTGTTGTTGTTGTTATTTATTTGACGTTATTGTTGTTGTTTATATGACATTGTTGTTCTTGTTATTGTTTATTTGACGTTGTTGTTGTTGTTTATTTGACGTTGTTGTTGTTGTTGTTGACGTTGTTGTTGTTGTTTATTTCACGTTGTTGTTGTTGTTGACGTTTTTGTTGTTGTTGTTGTTTATTTGACGTTGTTGTTGTTGTTTATTTGACATTGTTGTTGTTGTTGTTGTTTATTTGACGGTGTTGTTGTAATTGTTGTTTATTTGACATTATTGTTGTTGTTTATTTGACGTTGTTGTTATTGTTGACGTTGTTGTTGTTGTTTATTTGACGTTGTTGTTGTTGTTGAGGTTGTTGTTGTTGTTTATTTGACGTTGTTGTTGTTGACGTTGTTGTTGTTGTTTATTTGACATTGTTATTGTTGTTGACATTGTTCTTGTTGTTTATTTGACGTTGTTGTTGTTGTTGACATAGTTGTTGTTGTTGTTTATTTCACGTTGTTGATGTTGTTGACGTTGTTGTTTATTTGACGTTGTTGTTGTTTATTTGTCGCTGTTGTTGTTGTTGACATTGTTGTTGTTGTTGTTCTTTATTTGACGTCGTTGTTGTTGTTTATTTGACATTGTTGTTGTTGTTGACGTTGTTGTTGTTGTTGTTTATATGACATTATTGTTGTTGTTGTTGTTGACGTTGTTGGTGTTGTTGTTTATTTGACGTTGTTGTTGTTGTTGTTGTTTATTTGATGTTGTTTTAATTGTTGTTGATTTTTTGACGTTGTTGTTGTTGTTTATTTGACGTTGTTTTTATTGTTTATTTGACGTTGTTGTTGTTGTTATTGTTGTTTATTTGACATTGTTGTTGTTGTTATTGTTGTTGTTTATTTGACGTTGTTGTTGTTGTTGTTGTTTATTTGATGTTGTTGTTGTTGTTGTTTATTTGACATTGTTGTTGTTGTTGATGTTGTTGTTGTTGTTGTTTATTTGACATTGTTGTTGTTGTTGTTGTTGACGTTGTTGGTGTTGTTGTTTATTTGACGTTTTTGTTGTTGTTGTTGTTGTTTATTTGACGTTGTTTTAGATGTTGTTGTTTATTTGATGTTGTTGTTGTTGTTTATTTGACATTGTTGTTGTTGTTGACGTTGTTGTTGTTGTTGTTTATTTGACATTGTTGTTGTTGTTATTGTTGTTGTTGTTGACGTTGTTGGTGTTGTTGTTTATTTGACGTTGTTGGTGTTGTTTATTTGACGTTGTTTTAGTTGTTGTTGTTTATTTGACGATGTTGTTGTTGACATTGTTGTTGTTGTTGTTTATTTGACGTTGTTGTTGTTGTTGTTTATTTGACGTAGTTGTTGTTGTTAACATTGTTGTTGTTGTTGTTTATTTGACGTTTTTGTTGTTGTTGATGTTGTTGTTGTTGTTGTTTATTTAACATTGTTGTTATTGTTTATTTGACGTTGTTGTTGTTGTTGTTGTTTATTTGACGTTGTTGTTGTTGTTATTGTTGTTGTTTATTTGACGTTATTGTTGTTGTTGTTTATTTGATGTTGTTGTTGTTGTTGTTTATTTGACGTTGGTGTTGTTGTTGTTTATTTGACATTGTTTTTGTTGTTATTTATTTGACGTTGTTGTTGTTGTTGTTGTTGTTGCTTATTTGATGTTGTTCTTATTGTTGTTGTTTATTTGACGTTGTTGTTGCTTTTGTTTATTTGACGTTGTTGTTGTTGTTGTTGTTTATTTGACGTTGTTGTTGTTGTTGTTTATTTGATGTTGTTGTTGTTGACGTTGTTGTTGTTGTTGATGTTGTTTATTTGACGTTGTTGTTTTTGTTTATTTGACGTTGTTGTTGTTGTTGATATTTATTTGACGTTCTTGTTGTTGTTGTTTATTTGACGGTGTTGTTGTTGTTGTTGTTGTTATTTATTTGACGTTGTTGTTGTTGTTGTTTATTTGACGTTGCTGTTGTTGACGTTGTTATTGTTGTTGTTGTTGTTTATTTGACGTTGTTGTTGTTGTTGACATAGTTGTTGTTGTTGTTTGTTTGACGTTGTTGTTGTTGTTATTGTCGTTGTTGTTTATTTGACGTTGTTGTTGTTGTTTATTTGACGTTGTTGTTGACATTGTTGTTGTTGTTGTTGTTTATATGACGTTGCTGTTGTTGTTGTTGTTTATTTGACATTGTTGTTGTTGTTGTTCATTTGACGTTGTTGTTGTTGCTTATTTGACGTTGACGTTGTTGTTGTTGTTGTTTATTTGACGTTGTTTTTGTCATTGTTTTTGTTGTTTATTTGACGTTGTTATTGTTGTTGTTTATTTGACGTTGTTGTTGTTGTTGTTTATTTTACATTGTTATTGTTGTTGACTTTGTTGTTGTTGTTGTTGTTTATTTGACGTTGTTGTTGTTTATTTGACGTTGTTGTTGTTGTTGTTGACGTTGTTGTTGTTGTTGTTATTTATTTGACATTGTTGTTGTTGACGTTGTTGTTGTTGTTTATTTGACGTTGTTGTTGTTGTTATTGTTTATTTGACGTTGTTGTTTATTTGACATTGTTGTTGTTGTTGTTGTTGTTGTTGTTGACGTTGTTGTTGTTGTTTATTTGATGTTGTTGTTGTTGACATTTTTGTTGTTGTTGTTGTTTATTTGACATTGTTGTTGTTGTTGTTTATTTGACGTTGTTGTTGTTGTTGTTTATTTGACGGTGTTGTTGTTGTTATTTATTTGACGTTGTTGTTATTGTTGTTTATTTGACGTTGGTTTTGTTGTTGTTTATTTGACGTTGTTTTTGTCATTGTTTTTGTTGTTTATTTGACGTTGTTATTATTGTTGTTTATTTGACGTTGTTGTTATTGTTGTTGTTTATTTGACGTTGTTGTTATTGTTGTTGTTGACGTTGTTGTTGTTGTTTATTTGACGTTGTTGTTGTTGTTGTTTATTTGACGTTGTTGTTGTTGTTGACGTTGTTGTTGTTGTTGTTGTTATTTATTTGACGTTGTTGTTGTTATTGTTGTTGTTGTTGTTTATTTAACGTTGTTGTTGTTGTTGTTGTTTATTTGACGTTGTTGTTGTTGTTTATATGACATTGTTGTTGTTGCTTATTTGATGTTGTTCTTATTGTTGTTGTTTATTTGACGTTGTTGTTGCTCTTGTTTATTTGACGTTGTTGTTGTTGTTGTTGTTGTTTATTTGACGTTGTTGTTGTTTTTGTTTATTTGATGTTGTTGTTGTTGACGTTGTTGTTGTTGTTGATGTTGTTTATTTGACGTTGTTGTTTTTGTTTATTTGACGTTGTTGTTGTTGTTGATATTTATTTGACGTTCTTGTTGTTGTTGTTTATTTGACGGTGTTGTAATTGTTGTTGTTATTTATTTGACGTTGTTGTTGTTGTTGTTTATTTGACGTTGCTGTTGTTGACGTTGTTATTGTTGTTGTTGTTGTTTATTTGACGTTGTTGTTGTTGTTGACATAGTTGTTGTTGTTGTTTGTTTGACGTTGTTGTTGTTGTTATTGTCGTTGTTGTTTATTTGACGTTGTTGTTGTTGTTTATTTGACGTTGTTGTTGTTGTTGTTGACATTGTTGTTGTTGTTGTTGTTTATTTGACGTTGCTGTTGTTGTTGTTGTTTATTTGACATTGTTGTTGTTGTTGTTTATTTGACGTTGCTGTTGTTGTTGTTGTTTATTTGACATTGTTGTTGTTGTTGTTCATTTGACGTTGTTGTTGTTGTTTATTTGACGTTGACGTTGTTGTTGTTGTTGTTTATTTGACGTTGTTTTTGTCATTGTTTTTGTTGTTTATTTGACATTGTTATTGTTGTTGTTTATTTGACGTTGTTGTTGTTGTTGTTTATTTGACATTGTTATTGTTGTTGACGTTGTTGTTGTTGTTGTTTATTTGACGTTGTTGTTGTTATTGTTTATTTGACGTTGTTGTTGTTGTTGACGTTGTTGTTGTTGTTATTTATTTGACATTGTTGTTGTTGTTGTTGTTGTTATTTATTTGACGTTGTTGTTGTTGTTATTGTTTATTTGACGTTGTTGTTTATTTGACATTGTTGTTGTTGTTGTTGTTGACGTTGTTGTTGTTGTTGTTTATTTGATGTTGTTGTTGTTGACGTTTTTGTTGTTGTTGTTGTTTATTTGACATTGTTGTTGTTGTTGTTTATTTGACGTTGTTGTTGTTGTTGTTTATTTGACGGTGTTGTTGTTGTTATTTATTTGACGTTGTTGTTATTGTTGTTTATTTGACGTTGGTTTTGTTGTTGTTTATTTGACGTTGTTTTTGTCATTGTTTTTGTTGTTTATTTGATGTTGTTATTATTGTTGTTTATTTGACGTTGTTGTTGTTGTTGTTTATTTGACGTTGTTGTTATTGTTGTTGTTGACGTTGTTGTTGTTGTTTATTTGACGTTGTTGTTGTTATTTATTTGACGTTGTTGTTGTTGTTGACGTTGTTGTTGTTGTTGTTGTTATTTATTTGACGTTGTTGTTGTTATTGTTGTTGTTGTTGTTTATTTAACGTTGTTGTTGTTGTTGTTTATTTGACGTTGTTGTTGTTGTTTATATGACATTGTTGTTGTTGTTATTGTTTATTTGATGTTGTTGTTGTTGTTTATTTGACGTTGTTGTTGTTGTTGTTGACGTTGTTGTTGTTGTTGACGTTGTTGTTGTTGTTGACGTTTTTGTTGTTGTTATTGTTTATTTGACGTTGTTGTTGTTGTTTTTGTTTATTTGACGTTGTTGTTGTTGTTGTTGTTTATTTGACGGTGTTGTTGTTATTGTTGTTTATTTGACGTTGTTGTTGTTGTTTATTTGACGTTGTTGTTATTGTTGACGTTGTTGTTGTTGTTTATTTGACGTTGTTGTTGTTGACGTTGTTGTTGTTGTTTATTTGACGTTGTTGTTGTTGTTAACGTTGTTGTTGTTGTTTATTTGACATTGTTATTGTTGTTGACATTGTTGTTGTTGTTTATTTGACGTTGTTGTTGTTGTTGACATAGTTATTGTTCTTGTTTATTTCACGTTGTTGATGTTGTTGACGTTGTTGTTTATTTGACGTTGTTGTTGTTGTTGTTGTTTATTTGATGTTGTTGTTGTTGTTGACATTGTTGTTGTTGTTGTTCTTTATTTGACGTCGTTGTTGTTGTTTATTTGACATTGTTGTTGTTGTTGACGTTGTTGTTGTTGTTTATATGACATTGTTGTTGTTGTTGTTGTTGACGTTGTTGGTGTTGTTGTTTATTTGACATTGTTGTTGTTGTTGTTGTTTATTTGACGTTGTTTTAATTGTTGTTGATTTTTTGACGTTGTTATTGTTGTTTATTTGACGTTGTTTTTATTGTTTATTTGACTTGTTGTTGTTGTTTATTTGACGTTGTTGTTGTTGTTATTGTTGTTGTTTATTTGATTTTGTTGTTGTTGTTGTTTATTTGACGTTGGTGTTGTTGTTGTTATTTATTTGACGTTGTTGTTGTTGTTATTGTTTATTTGACGTTGTTGTTGTTGTTTATTTGACGTTGTTATTGTTGTTTATTTGACGTTGTTTTTGTTATTTGACGTTGTTGTTGTTGTTGTATTTGTTGTTGTTGTTGTTGTTGCTTATTTTATGTTGTTGTTATTGTTGTTGTTTATTTGACGTTGTTGTTGCTGTTGTTTATTTGACGTTGTTGTTGTTGTTGTTGTTGTTTATTTGACGTTGTTGTTGTTGTTTATTTGATGTTGTTGTTGACGTTGTTGTTATTGTTGTTGTTGTTTATTTGACGTTGTTGTTTTTGTTTATTTGACGTTGTTGTTGTTGTTGATATTTATTTGACGTTGTTGTTGTTGTTGTTGTTTATTTGACGATGTTGTTGTTGTTGTTGTTGTTTATTTGACGTTGTTGTTGTTGTTGTTTATTTGTCGTTGTTGTTGTTAACGTTGTTATTGTTGTTGTTGTTGTTTATTTGACGTTGTTGTTGTTGTTGACATAGTTGTTGTTGTCGTTTGTTTGACGTTGTTGTTGTTGTTGTTATTGACGTTGTTATTTATTTGACGTTGTTGTTGTTGTTGTTGTTGTTGTTGTTTATTTGACGTTGTTGTTGTTGTTATTGACATTGTTGTTGTTGTTGTTTATTTGACGTTGTTGTTCTTGTTGTTGTTTATTTGACATTGTTGTTGTTGTTGTTCATTTGACGTTGTTGTTGTTGTTTATTTGACGTTGACGTTGTTGTTGTTGTTTATTTGACGTTGTTTTTGTCATTGTTTTTGTTGTTTATTTGACGTTTTTATTGTTGTTGTTTATTTGACGTTGTTGTTGTTGTTGTTGTTTATTTGACATTGTTATTGTTGTTGACGTTGTTGTTGTTGTTGTTTATTTGACGTTGTTGTTGTTGTTGTTATTTATTTGACATTGTTGTTGTTGTTATTGTTGTTGTTGTTGTTGTTATTTATTTGACGTTGTTGTTGTTGTTATTGTTTATTTGACGTTGTTGTTTATTTGACATTGTTGTTG